>JANTCA010014855.1:0-10641 GCA_024741275.1 Chironex yamaguchii | reverse complement strand
TTTGTCACTATTGCTGCCTTACCTTAAGTCCTTGAGGGAAACCAGACCCTGCTACTGCGTCTGGAAGTTCCGCTGAAGAGCCAAACATCCTACAAAGTTTCCCAACAGTCAATGCAGTTATTTCACCGTAAAAGTAAGATGGTTTTCCATATCCAAAGTATACTTTGTCACTATTGCTGCCTTACCTTAAGTCCTTGAGGGAAACCAGACCCTGCTACTGCGTCTGGAAGTTCCGCTGAAGAGCCAAACATCCTACAAAGTTTCCCAACAGTCAATGCAGTTATTTCACCGTAAAAGTAAGATGGTTTTCCATATCCAAAGTATACTTTGATTCTTAAGCAGTGACCCTGCAACAAAATTAAAGATAACATTCTATCAATGCATATAAACCATGTGCCATAAAACATGTGCCATAAACCATGTGCCATAAACCATGTGCCATAAACCATGTGCCATAAAACATGTGCCATAAACCTGCATCAAAAATAGTTAAGCAGCAAACACAAGCGGGCACAAGAAATAAGATGAAATAAGGTATTACTCAAGATTGGGATTGAATCCTATCTTTTTATGATTTAAGGACTTACATAACTTATCTTAACTCTCTTATCTAACATGAAGTTAGTAAGAATTGAAAAAATTTGAATTAGACCATGGAAGCTCTATTGCTAATTTCTTACCTGATAATTATTACAAAACCGTCATCATCAGAACTAACAATCTCCGATTCGTGACAACATCGACTTTTGGTAACATGAGACTAAAATACATCTTGCTTTAAGTTCACATTATCAAAATTACAAAGACTAATTCCTTTATACAATGTCAAACGTCGTGGCTTATCAATGTTCGTGCACGGAGGAATGGCTGTAAATATCAACAATTACTAATAAAATTGTCAATATTGTATCAATTGTAATTTTCACCGACGATATTTTCCAAGTAGAAATTCAAAATTTCGGTTTTACTGTATTATGTCTGTTAATTGCTTAAGCTTTGAATAAATTGGAACCATCTCAATAACTAGACAAAACATCTAAAATTTTTGAACGCAAATAGTTTTATACGTAAACTGGTTCGTCATGCAAAAGCAAGGTAGCACAAAACTCAAAATTTATATGACATAAACAATATTTATCTTACCGTGCACTTAAAAATGGAGCATATGATACAAAGCTAAAATGGCAAAACATGTTTTTATAAAGGAATTATGACTCCTTCATAGTTATAAAAAAAATCTCGTTCTTTGCGACTCCGGATTTCCAGATACTGTGCCGAAGTACAAAGTGTTAATAAATGTTAGACAGAAGATTTGAGAACTTTTGCGGATCTAAAAAAAAATCAGTTCCGTTCAGTTTCCCATCCTTATTTCCTTTGCAGAAACAATTTTTTAGAAAATAAAACATCGAACTTTATCCCAGCTCTCCACAAAAATACACAACTATATATTATGCATTACACTCAGGTTTCGTCTATATGATGTTCTAGTAAGCTAGCTGACACATATACGTGTGAAGCTATTATTTAAGCTATGTGCTCCATTTGAATCAACAAAAGCTGGGAAATCGCAGACTGGAGAGAGAAGACCTCTTGCAATGTCATTTTATACATCAATCCCATTTTATTATTCTGAGTATCTGCGAATTCCGACAATGGGATACCTGTTACCGGAGGAGATTTACAACATCTTATCCCAAAATGATGCAAACTTACGCTATCTGCAAAATCAGCATCATATATGCAATTTTTTCCAAATTCTAGTTGACCTCCAAAACGAAATCCGGAGACTGGAGATGGAACACCAATAGTGAATGTTATTCTACGATAAAAGATGCACTTGTAAAAGATCATACGAAAATACTTTGCTTTAATGCATTGGCAAAACATTTACAGATATAACTGTTGGGAGATTACTATTTAAACTGCCTTCTCCAGATATTTTCTACTCTACGATGACTTCTAAAACCTTTTAGAAGTCATCGTATTTAACTATTGCACCTAATGGTGACCACCAAAATATCGTTGTGGGCAATGAGCACAACATGACTTTAAAAGGAGAGTATCTGCACCATTGCCTAGAGGAATCCTGACAAAGCCTAACAGGTTGACCAAATTTTCTCGAGAACAAAGAAAACACATTTTACAACCAACACCAAATCCACAAAATTTAAATTAAATTTTGTCTGCCTAAAACCAGCTTATTTGCAATGCACTACTTTGAGTCTCTACTGCCTCTGCAGAGCCCATCAATTAACGATCAGGTGAATCTTCCCAAACAGGCAGTTTGACCCATAGATAATTGTTAAAGCGAAAAATTTTCTTGTTGATTTGCTTGTCACCTATTCATAATAAAGAGACAGTTTGAAAGCGATTAAAAATTTTCTTACCCAATAATTATATTTCCAATGGCCAACCAGTCAACACCAAATGCCCGACGCCACATTCCTTTCATATAGAGCATTCCTTCGATATCTGATGATCCGAGTTTGTGTAAAATCAAACCACCGAGAACAAGATAGTTCTTCTGAATCATTCCGTCAACAACAACGTCTCCTTCGTTGACTGGAAACTTAATCTCCATTCGAAACCCAAATTTAGAAGCTGGTGGAACTGACGAATAATTTGTCTAGGGAGTACAGAAATAGCAATAAATGATAAGAAATACTGACGAGAAATTTTCGTTTCACATTTCTAAATCTGTAGTAAAACATGATTTCTATTATTATGTCGTTGATGATCCAGGCTCCTTCTTGAATTTCTGGCAACGTATTTTTAAACATTACTTCTATGACGATCCAGGTTTCTCGTTAGATTTCTGATTACTTATTTGTAATTTAATTTTAAGTTTACAGTGGTTACCTAACTTTCAAAAGGACCATTACAGACTCTTGCATTCTTCAATATCAAGCCAAAATGTAATTTGAAATGAAAACGGTCGTGGGGTAGCTAGTTGATACAGTGGCTAGCATTAAATGCACATTGCTATTAACCGAACATTTGTCGAAAGCGGAAAGCAAAACTTTTCAAAAGTGGTATCCGATTTATAGTGAATCCATTATAGAATAACATAGAACTAGCAATAGTACCACGTGCCTAGCTCATGGCCAAAATATGACATTAACTGAAGTTTCAGTTTCTGATATTTACATATTTGCAATGTGTTATTTGTCATTCATTAGCTTCTGTAAGCAGGAGTTTAATATTTCGTGAGCAAATATATCAAGTTTATTTAGATTGACAGTATTGTTGCAAAAGTATAAGAACGCTATGGATAAAACAGTGGTTGTTTTCACTTTCTCAGTAATCTGTGGTGGATGGGTTATGTAAATATCAGAAATTACAAGTTACACATTGGTCGCACTAACTTTGTTCCAAAATAAGGCTAAGACAAATCACAAAGGCCCAGAGAAAAGTTGTTGTCACCCATGACGGTAATTACTTAAACAAGATATTTCTTGGAAGATAACAATCCATTCGCGAATTTTCGTCCTACAAGGCCTTAGCCAAGCATATTTCATAACCAAACAATTACACTGTTTATTAATTGCCCAATACGGAATATGGACGACGAATAGAATTTTGCTGCGATCTGCCTATATTACACTGGGGCTACTGTACTACCCCACAAGGCATAGGGCAACAGAAAACGTTTGCGACAGTCCAATCTCTTGAGTTCTTACCACACTTCAATATACAATCAGTTACATCTAAAGACCAATACTTTCTGAAATTTAAGTTGTTATACATTAAGCAACATTATCGGAATCCATATCCCGCTAATTCTATATCTGTATTCGGGCACCAGCGAGAAACGTTTCATCGGGGATATTTCAACATTAGCTTTGTAGTGTTTGCAGTCAAACTTATCGAGAACATTGACTGTAGTTCTTTGCTGACAAATAGTTGTAAAGCACTTTGAGTGGAATGAAAGCTTTCATTAGTAAAGTGAAATAAATTGTTATTTTATATATTTTCGCATGTTTCCAATGACACTTTTCTTTTCTTATTCTGCCACAAAATTTTCCGTGATAGGTGGTAATATTTTGTCAGCTGCAATTTTTATTGTGCGTCACAATACTGCAAAGTAAAATAATCTACAGTAATTCAATAGCATGCAAAGTTTGTATTTGACGAGCTTGTACTTCCTGGGATTAAAACAATTAATGACCTATAGCTTCCTGTCAACGTATACAGTGTACTAGCAATATTTTGCTACATACACACAAGCTGCCATGACACCAGACTGAAGTACTATACTACAAATTCTTGTTTATACAAGTGTCAACTGGATCAGAGTTTACATTACTTGCTGGTGACAAAGTAGCAGTAAACCAAAGCTCTGCCTGCGATGGAGAGACGTTTATGTGACCGGCAAAATATAAAAGAACTATTTTGCATGTGTTAATAAATGCAATTTGTTTATTTTCAATGATGTAATTTTTTAAAACGATAAGTTGTTTCTCTCTTGTAATGAACTAACTTTGAATCAGACCAGGGGTTTATTCCAAACTGCTTATATCCATCATTGTTTTCCTCCTCAAAAGCTCAAGTACTATTTGATGCAGAGTGTTAGATGCACACCGTCTAACTGTGTAATACAACATAAATACAATAACATCCTTCAAAGTAAATTAAAAATCAATAGATGTTTCTCTAAGCCATGCATCCAAAACCTCTAATTCATAAAAACCAGCCAGACATTCTCAGGCTCTATAGAACAGTTTCAGATATAAGTAAACAGGGTAGTCTTGAGTATTAAACAGACTGATTGTGACCAACGGATACACGCGCCCGTGTCTCACGACTACAAATCGGATGCTTTCTTTACTGAGCTCGCTCAAAAGATCAGTAAGAAAGAGCATAAGATTCTTAATAATGCAATCCCGATCGTCTAGGTGTGTTTTGGGATGTCTTTTTGTTTGTGTATACGCTTACATGTGTTTTGTCCCTACAAGACATCCATTCACCACTATTTGTACTAGTTCCAAGCAGAAGTGAACAGTGTGGTCTTTTGTAATAAATAAAATTTAAGTTATAATTGTGACCAAGGGATGCGCGAGCCTGAGTCTCATAACGGCAAATCCGACGCTTTTACAAAAACAGGCATAAATGCAAAGTTTTGTACCATAAATGCAAATGTAATATATACATACTTATACCTTTGTACTCAAAAACTAATGTCAAGTAAATGCAGGTAAACGGTAACATGAAATTCATCACTCTTACCTCGACAAATAAACTAACTTCGTTGAAGTAGAAATTTTCTGTAATTCTGACATTTCGGATATCTGCCTTTACTTTCAAAACGGTTTGCGACATTATTGACTGAAGAATAAATCGGATATCCGGTCCGACTATTTCCTTCGCGATCTTGCAAAAAGAGCTCTCTCTACAGTCTGGTGGTAATGTCACCTATGTAAAAAGAAAGCGTCGCTTTCAAAAATATGATTCACAAATTTAAAAGTTTTATGTAAACATTGTATTGTATATTTCCTTACTCCGACGTGGATGAAAACTGTAGCATGGTTTTGTCCCGCTCTAAAGCAATGGAAGTAGTCTTTTCTTTCAATGGGTGGCCTCTAAAAACGTGATTCACAAAAATGTAGTGCCGTGGGGCTAGTATATAACTATAAAATAAATTATTTGAAGAAGCTAACGATCCACTCGCCAATTTTCGACCTAGCAAGGCCTTAGTCATGCGTAAAATATATTTAATTCAGTACAAAACGTAGGATCATACATAATCTTGATTGAGAAAGGAAAAATTATTCACACACCAATAACATAACATGAGTCATTAGTAAATGTCTGAACGTTTGTCACAGTTTTATGACCTACTAATGTTGGAGTTCATGTCTGCGTAGAAATGGGAGTGAAGCTGAGAAAATGCAGAAAGAAACTATACGTTTCAAGAGGGGGACGAATCAATGACTGCTATTCGTGCAGTATGCTTCTTTCTAAGCCATGAATTTGCGATATCATAAGTTGATGGTTGTGTCAATACACATTCATAGCATGATTATCGGGTTTCAGTTATTTAAACTCCATCTTTTCCCTTGCAAAACGAACGGAATGGAGAATATGTTGGTCGGGTGTAATCCTCCTGAGCCATGAGCCAGGGGACTAGCTTACCCTATGTAGGTGAAATTTCGACTTTCTTCTCCACTTCTTGTCAGTACGATTTATTTCAGTTAGATACGACAACCAGTTGCAACCCATTATTGCCAAACCTCTGCTAGCCAGTTCTGAGCAGAAAGAACAGTTTGGAGTATAAATAGGAGTGCAAGGAAATCTGAATAAAATCAATGTATTAACTATATTTTTCATTTCATCTACTTACTTTTCATTGTTTATTTGAGTACTTTAAATAACGCGAATACACTTACACTTATAACTGTAGCTATGCCTTTGGGAATCTCCAATTTGAGGCCAGTCCGAAGTGGCTCTTGACTGAAACGTGTCCCTTCTCGAACAAAGAATGGCTTTCCAAAGGGTGCATGGGTACTTACTCCAACCTGTGCAAAATACAATCAAATGAGAAATTATTCATTGATCCACTCTCAGCTGCATAGTCAGAGAAAAATCTCCGACAGCACAAGGACATGTATGTAAATCGAAAGATATTGATTGACAGAACAAGTTGTCACGAACGTGTATAAAGCAATTGCAAATGCGGCAAAACCCGGGGCTAGGAGGCTTCTCCTACTCTACGTCATAGCTTTTGTTGACAGTATGTGAAGTGATGTATCACTGTTGATTATCGCCTGTGATTGTATCGAATGTAATTTGGAATAATTAGCTTAGTTTTGTTTTGGATTTGATTGAAACAAATTGTTGTGAATTAACCGTGTACTGCAGTAAATATCTGCAAAGGAATTTTTCTCTGCAACCTTTAAAGTACAACTTATTACAGTGTGAAATGTTGTTAAAAGAAGAAAAATTTACCTCCACTTGTACTGGAAAGCTATTGAAAAATCCTCCAGTTGAATCTTCGGAATTTCCCGTCAGTTTGCTTATCATAGATGCAAAAGAATCTCCATTGTACACTTGTCCTAATGCAACATTTCCTTTATCACGTATAAGTTCAGTGTGAATAGATATACCTGGCTCAAGATATGAGCCTGTAATGCGAAATGCTCCAGTTGGGAGTTGACGAACAAGTTCAAGACGATGGTACCAGATTCCAAGTAGTTTTGCACGTCTAAAAGTAATACACAAAAGATTGCACTAAGTAAGATCAGTGATAAAAATGCTTCATCACGGCATCAGAGGGAAAATTGCTTCATTGAACTTAACACAAAAGTTGATAATAATCATAGAATTTCCGACAGAAAACCAGTGTAACCACCTTTCTATTCTCGCCATGTGTAGGACAGCTAGTCCACTACTACACCAAGCCATTTATTAATTCTCTCCACTGTCTTCAAGGCTTGTACCTTCCTCTTTATTGTTTTGGAAGTATATTCTTTACATCATCTCTTCATCCTTTAAATTGTCTTGCTAATAATATTTCTATTTTCTCGGTCTCCATTCTGTACTTCTCATAGTTGATCTGTAGTACTTCATCCTTGTCACACGTCATACCGAAGTCCACTTATCTATATAATGTGTGTCAGGTAAAAAAAACAAGTTATGAAAAATGAAACTTACTGAAGACTTCTGCGGATAAACCAAGGTAAATTCCTAATGTCGTAAAAAGAGGATATTTTGGCATTGTTAATTGTTCCCTTCACCGTTGTTACACCATCAGAGGAATTCCTGAAGACCATTGCATCAAAAAAAGCCTCATAAACTTTGTATCGTCCTTTGGCTAGATATCCCCAGAATTTTCCCTCGGTATAATATGTAAACCTACAAAAAACGTATTGCAGAAGTCGAAAAGATCAACAATGAGCATAAAGAACCATAGCAAAAGGGCGAGCCACATGTAGTGCATGAAGGTATGTACTAAACTCATGAAATGTCTGAGGGAAAGGGAAGACTACATAATTCTACTTTCAAGCAATACATAAAATAACAAACATTTGATAATATTGTATTTTTGTACATGTATGATTATAATATTGAATGGAATACTTTTTGAAAAATAAGAATTAACTTACATAGTGTCAACTAAGAGCACTCCACTAGCTGGTGTGTATTGTATAGCTTTTGTAATACCAAACTCATATCCTTTAAGTGTGTAACTTCCGTCATCCTTTACACGTATGGCAAATCCAAGAATGGGTTGACTTTCGTCGGTTGGTCTTTTAAAGCCTGGTATTTCAGTTGTTTCTCTGTAAGAATCGATCAAGTTGTCCGCAATATCGCGGATGCTGACGACAGGACTGGGTTCGAAGCAGAACTGAGAAAATAGAAGATATGTCATTTTGGTTGATAAGTAAACCATGGCTAATTAGCTAATAATAGTAAAAGATAGATTATCCTTCTTGGTACCTTAACAAGTAATTTCTCAAGACAACTGACAAAATAAACCGGGTTGACGATATTTCTCTAGTCAAGCTTGAAGGATCAGAGTACCTATTGCAAAAAGTATCCTCCAAAACAAGTAGATTAGATTATATTTTCAATTTCAATTCAAGTATCATTTTTGTCTCCGATCCTAAAATACGACCATAATAGCAAGGCGAACATTAAAGTCTTGCCAGGGCAACCATTCAAGGTGGCAATCCAAGGCATTTTATGTAGAACATTATTTACAAATCTAAGTATGACTCATATTTACATGTCTTCCCTTTAGAGCGCCGACACTTTTACTCCTAAAGCCAACATCGTAAGCGCCAACATAACGCAGAAATTGGAAAACATCACAATATCTCTTGCAACGTAAATTCCAACTCTTTGAGATATATGATTATACGCTGTAAGACAGAAAATACACCCTGGATTCGCCTCGGCTTATTGCATGACAATAAGAAGTTCTAGAACTGAATACTGTGAAAGTCATTTCGGGGAAAAATTTTTCCTTCCGCTCTGACGGATACATCAAATGGCAAACAAGAATCTTACCTTAATTACTCCACCATCGTACTTTTCCTTTCGCATTGCAAAGTAGCCACCCTTTAACTTTTCCCTCATGAAAGCAAGTTGATTGTAAACTTGAGCCGGTACTTTACTCTCGTGAATACCGGTTGCGGCATATTTAGTGTCCGAACCGCATATTCTCGCAATAAAGGAATCTGGTTCTGCTGTAATCGTTGGTTTAGGGGTTGGCTTATAAACTAAAATGAAAAATGTGATAATTGTCAACCACTTGCTCCTGACTCAAGAAAAAAGAAAGAAAGGACAGAAAAAAAGGAATGCATAAACAAAGTACAGAAGCACGGACAAGAGTAAAGAAGGAACGAAAAAGGGAAAGAGAGGGAGGGAATACGCCAGTTTCCGTACTGGTGCAGTATTGGCTTGAGTGAAGAAAGCTCGCGAACTTTTCCTGAGCACATCTGCATTTTGATAGAAATGCCACTGGCTCAGAGATTCTCCTCGGTCACAAGTTGTTCTTAAGCTTAGCGGATAAATTGAACTCATTCGACTTTTGAGTGAATTATTTTGCTCCCTCGTGAGTGATAGCCAATCACATTCGAGTATTTGGATCAAAATGATTTGAAAATGGCAACATACGATGAAGACAACAAATTGCACAATGCGACTTTGAAATCAAGGGAGAAATTCAAGACAGCAATTCGTCAAAACTGGTTTACTTTATTTTATAAGGTGTAAAAATTCGTCGTGGTCGAGCAGCATCAGATCTAAAATAAAACACTGTACAAGGCTTTCGCTCGTCTTCTTGAAAGAGTGCTTCCATCTACAGTTCCTAGTTCCGTCGACAATCTTCCCGTTCTTCCTTCTGCTTTGCAATAGCAATCTGAACAAAACATTAAGCTTTAATCCCATAAAAAAAACAACTGAAAACAACATTATTTATCAGCAATTATCTGCAATTGACGCTATGTCTATATTCATACAATTATAAGTATCACTAACAACGTCACAATCACTATCATCCTCATTAGTATCATAATCATCTTTGCTGTCATTGTTTTCATTGGCACCGTTATTATCATCACCATAATTATTGTGATCATCATCGTTATCATAATCGTCACCATAAGCATCACCATCATTATCATCATCACCATCATTATTGTGATCATCATCGTTATCATAATCGTCACCATCAGCATCACCAACATTATTATGATCATCATCGTTATCATAATCGTCACCATCAGCAACACCATCATTATTATGATCATCATCGTTATCATAATCGTCACCATCAGCATCACCAACATTATTATGATCATCATCGTTATCATAATCATCACAATCAGCATCACCATCATTATCATCATCACCATCATTATTGTGATCATCATCGTTATCATAATCGTCACGATCAGCATCACCCTCATTATTGTGATCATCATTGTTATCATAATCGTCACCATCAGCATCACCATCATTATCATCATCACCATCATTATTGTGATCATCATCGTTATCATAATCGTCACCATCAGCATCACCAACATTATTGTGATCATCATCGTTATCATAATCGTCGCCATCAGCATCACCATCATTATTATGATCATCACCGTTATCATAATTGTCGCCATCAGCATTTCCATCATTACCATC
>JANTCA010014844.1:0-25804 GCA_024741275.1 Chironex yamaguchii | reverse complement strand
GTCTTAATCATCACCGTCATCATGATCATTATCATCATAATCATCATCATCAAAAACATTGTAATAATCATAGCCATCGTAATCATCATCATGATCGTCTTAATCATCACCGTCATCATGATCATTATCATCATAATCATCATCATCAAAAACATTGTAATAATCATAGCCATCGTAATCATATTAATTTTCATTATTGTCATCAGCTTCACCTTAATCATCATCACTATCGCCATCATTATTATTATCAATCATCATTGTTATAATCGTCATCATTATTATCAATTAATGTAGTCTTCATCAACACTGAGGTATATATATATATCCATGCTGAGTAGCCAATTTATCATTGCAAGACTACTCAGTTAATCATTTATGCAGTTTGTTCATTCACAACACGTAGTTATCCTTGCTATCGGCAAACTTTGTTTTTTTGCTTTTAGTGTAAATGAACTGGTGTACAATTCTTCAAAAAACTGTGACTTTTGCTCCTATCAGAAGTAAGTTCTGTTTTATTTGATCTCCCGTTTTCATGTAAAAGTTGTACACAAAAAGTTTTAAAATTCCCAAAATTCTCAAAAGTAGAAATGCTATATTTCTCTAGTATCCATTCCGTAAAATATTCCTTTTTTGTGTCAGTCCAGTTTACTGTGATAAAGTGATGGATTTGAGAAACAGTTGGTTCTTATTTAAAATTACTTTTAACTTAAAATAGCACAGTGATTGTATTTAGCACAATTTCTCTTCACCATCGATAATGTGATTTGTTTTGGCTGGATGGTTGTCTATTTTTGTGTTGTTTTGTTTTGTTTGCTTTTGTTATGCTTGAGATGCTACTATGCACATATTCATTTTCCCTGCAGATCAGCTATCAAAAAATCTTTGATATAGCTTGCCAAATGCTTCCTTTTTAGCAGTTATGAATAGCCTCCGGCAGTAGCATTATGCTTCCTTTATTGGAAGAAGTGGCAGAGAATTGTAGTATCTATATAGTTGAATTAGCAGATTGCTATATAAAGCTAATCTAACACTGATCATATGTCACATTATGATACATAAAAAGGAACTTTGCAGAATTTATTGTAGGATGCAAAAATTATGAGTATGTCAGAAATGGACCAGATATTAAAGATAGGAATACACTTCTTTGCACTACAAACTGCATTGTTGTTGTGCACTGTCTTCTTTCATGTTAGTTACAAAGTTACATCACAGGAGTCTTTGCTCATTCTTACATATAATTGTTCAGGTATTGCCACCATTATGGTGTAATGTTTAGCTCATTAGCAATTGAGATAAAACAAAATTTTAAAAAGTATTTCTGCTATTTTTGTGTAGATTTGCTGGCCAAGATGAGTTCGGTATTATGGAGACAAAATCTTCTGCTATAGGTAAAGAGATGATTTGATTTCAATTACTGTAGGACTGTTCTCTTTCTTACCATCCATAGCTATGTAGTACAGTAAAGCTCTGTTAGCTCAAATAGTTTTTTGTGGCATTTGAAGTATAGTGGCATTTACTGATGCTGACTGTCCAATAAATTTATTTGCAGGAAGTTATAGTGTATTTTCGTTTTTTTATTTATTGTCACAGTTACTTGACAGAACTGTAAAGGATACAGAAATTCACCTTCTAATTATGTTCTGTTTATTTCCCATATAATAGCAGAGCATTGTTTACTTATTAAGTTTACTTTCCTTTTTATCTTACTGGAATGTATTAACTTTGATTCTGCCATTTTTGTTTTCTTGTTTTAGTATCCAACGCATTCAAAATTGAAAAATACCACGGAATGGGACTTTTTAAAAATCATAACCCACTGAAGTTCACCATAGAAGAAGTAATGCTGATTTGTTATGACTATTTAGAATGTAAATAGTGCTCTATGGGATTTGATTGATAACTCAGCAACAATTATCCCCTTCCCCCAAAATATCGTTTCCAGTTTAACTCCGATCTTAGTTTTACCATGACAAGGGCATGAATTACTTTGCACTGTCGGTATACTTCTCTTTTTGCCAATTTGTGACAAATGTTATGTGTTCTTTGGCTAGTATATCCTCTGTAAAATCATCAGACACATCTTTGCTTATTACTGTTTGATTTGTAGAGTACATTATACTGATGCACTAAACATAATGATTATCTGCAGAAGATATTGTTCATTTGACGATGCAAATGTTATCTTGTTCACAGACTGAACTCTAGACTATCCAGCATAATATAGATACTTACAATATAGAACATGGCAGGATATAATTTGGTTTTACAATGTAATGTCTATTATTGATTAATTTTTTATGTCTTTGTCTCTTTTTCAGTATTTGGATTTGATCAATCTCATTGGCAAATGGTACGTGAGTGTTCTGCTCTTTTTTCCAGGTCTTAAAGGACATAAATGATGCCTTGATATTGTTTCCTTATATTCATTTGAATAATTGTACTATTTCGGTGCTTGTGCTTTAAAGACTGGTAATCTTTTAATTGGAGAAAGAAGGGTGTTATATGTCTTGTTTCTTAATATTTGTAGTTTAGACTAGCAAAGGATTGTTTTAAAAATTACGACAATTGTTTTCGTTTCTTAAGCCTTTTGAACTCAAGTATTGGTTTTCACATATTTTATTACACATTGGAAAATAAGATAAATTTGTAACTTCACCGCCCTTCTGACGAAGAAAACGACCCTTCCGCGAATTTTCGAACTACAAGGTCTTAGTCATTCGAGAGACCTTGTAGGTCGAAAATTTGCGGATTGGTCGTTATCTTCTTTAAAAGTCTGGTAGAGTTACAAGTTTATTTTACTTTGTAGTCATATACTGGCCCCACGGCACTACAATTTTGTAAATTCTTCACTGGAACCCCGTTAATACGGTCACTTTCAGGCCATCGAAAATTATTTGTATTAACGAAGTCAGATCTTATTCCAAATAACTTAAAAACATACTGAGCACTGCAATTAACAATGGTCAAGCTAAACAGGGTTTTTTTGCCCAAGGACGTTTAATGAAATACTTCTGCGTCACAGTTTGTCAGGTTTCATTGAGTAGGCCAGCAATCATTTTGACTGCTCCTATTCAGGGTTATTTTGTGAAATGGGCATAAAAAGAAGTTTAAAACATGTTTTTGGCTCATTCAATTAAAATTGCTACCAACAATTGTGCTACATAGTGATGTCATCAGCACCTTTCAATTAGTATGTCTGATCTTGTTTTCTTCTCACTGTTGATATCATCAGGTCATTCAGATCAAGTAATTATAAAACAAGAAAAATTTACAAGCTGTTTTGTGGTTGTTTGTGTTTTTTTCTTCAGTGACCTTCATTCTAACCTTATGACCTTGATATGCTGAAAATGTACCGGCGTACTAAAGTGGAGGTATCTAAGTCGAACAGGCAGACAAACACTTAGTCAGGTAGACAGACAGTTAGGCAGACAGAAAGACAGACAGACAGAAAGACAGAGAGAGACACGCACACACAGACGTGACTGAGAATATTACCTTCATACATTCGCTGACGGCAGTGACAACTGATTCCAAAAGGTGATAATTTGGCGTAATGACAGGATTTTCGCACCAGGAAATGAGTTTGCGTTTGTTCCGATCAGAAAAAAGTGGTCATTAGAAAGGTTTAGGGAGATTAACAGGGTGTTCAAATTAACAAGATGGTTGTAGTAACTGGGTGGTTGTACGACGGGCCTCCACTGTACTACGTAATTAAGAGTCATACGTTTATTGCCATAGTAGGCGGATGTATAGTTGCATTGTGCATTTTGTGCTTAAAATCTCTTCTCATTTTTACTCAGGTTTAAAAAAGTTCACTCCTTAGTGCCGGATCATTTATACCGTCACATGTATCGAGATGTTTTTCCCAAATCAAGTGCAAGTCAAGTTCATCCACATATTCATTTAACCTTAGCAAATGAAATGTATTACAGTAAGTACATTTGTTTGTTGTCAATCACTGACCGAGGAAATCAAACGTCTTTGATCACTAAGTCATCCTAAACTTTATTTTTTGTTGTTTGATTGCAAGTAACAGCCATATGCCCTCTTCCCGTGATCCGCAAATTTTTATTTATATTTTAAAGTTATACAGTTTTAAGGGAAGATATGGGTTTCATAGCGAGAAATATATCATTATGACCAGTGCCGCCGAGAGGGGGTAGTCGGGAGGCAACTGCCCCGGGGCTCGGTCCATTTGAAGAAGTCATAAGCTCATAAGAAATTGAAGCTGTTTTATTCTGTTATATTTTGTAATGATATCAAAGTGAAGACTTTAAGTTATGTTGTAATAACCGACTATTTGCTTTCTTTTGCTTTAGCACAGTTGACTTAATTCCGCTTAGGCCCAATATCTTGTTTGAAAATTAAAAAAGTTTAAAACGGGGCCCGTTTCTAGTAGGCCCCGGGGCCTGTCCTAGCTCTCGGCGGGCCTGATTATGACATTGATGTGGCCCGTTGTTATACTGACCAAGCAACAGTGGGTCGATAAGCGACAAACGTACCATTCTAGAAATTTCACGCAGTTTAACTCTTAAAATCATTTAAAAAGACAAATAAAGTGAGTCCCTGTGTTAGAAATACTTGTTTAAGCTTCGTTAAGTTTTTTACTCCGGCATACTACTTTTCTTAAGTCATAAGTTGGTAGTGTCTTGTTGAAATACTGAATTTAAGTTTGCCATTGTTTGCCATTTGTTTTGATTGATAGTGAAATGGGAAAGACTTCATGTAGCCGCTCACGAATACTCGTTCGAAAATTCAGGGAAAAACTATTGGGCTGAATTGATAAAAGTAAGTTGTTTACATTGGCTTGGCCTTCACTAAATAGCTTTTAAAAACGCCCTAAACGTTTGCGCTAAAAGCATGCTTAAAAGCTTTTTAGTCTGACACTCTTCAGATTATTAATTTTCAAGTTTCGTACTACAAAAAGATTGTTCAAATAATTTGTATTTTAATTTATTGTTAATTACCTTGTCTGTTAGATTACTTGGATAGATGGGTACTTGTATACATAGACGCAAATAGCTGTCAGACATCGTAATACACGTTTTAATGTATCGTCTTCATCCTCCACGATCTTTTGTCTCTGCTATAAAGTTATGTTGTTTGACATCACATCGAATCTCGTTTCCAGCGAGTCCCGTTCATATAGAATATCGTTGCCATGGAATCTTGTTCCCATCGAGCCTCGTTCCAATTGAGTCATTTATCTTCCAGGTATTGTAAGACTTGATTCATAGAGCAAACGTGTGAGTTGAAGGTTATGTGAATCTTCAACTATTTTTGTCTTCGCATTCTGAGAGCTGAGTGGTAATAAAGATAAACTCTCCACTTTTATTTACAGGTCCATTTAGCGCTTAACTTAGGAATAGTACATGAGGATGCGGTGGCTATCGCTTATTTGGTAAGAACAGTATGTATTAATTACATTGCTTGGTAGCGCTTGTTGTCATTATCTATGATTCAAAGCTATCTAGGTGCGTTATGTTAGTTTACATCCCTTATCAGATCAATCACGGACTTAACTTAGACTTGGGCTCTCATTGGCACCTCTATTCATCCTTTTCATTCTTGTGTATGCCTTCCTTTGCGTCACCTTTTCTATCTATCTGCCCTTATACCTTTGTCTCCCAGTCTAGTCGCATTTTTGGTATTTTTATTATGTCTCTCTTCTGATTGGTTCTTGTTCCGGTCTGGAACTCGTTTGTTTACTATCTAATCACGAAACTGGTCTGTAGGAATGCAACTGTAGTGACATGATCGTGTCTTTACACACACACACGCACGCACACAAACAAACACACACAAACAAATGTCTGTTGGTTCAGTGGGACCTCGGCATTTTGCCGACTTCCTGGGACTTGCTCTCACACACGTACGCACACACATACACACAAAGTGCCATCCCATCAGCTATTATGGTAACTCTCCACACATGAGTTATATATATCTGAATGCATTAGTATATCTGCTGAGATAATACATATGTATGATATATAATATGTATAATATATATGTATGTATATATACATACATACATACACACATATATACATACATACATACATACGTACCTACATTAATCTTAAAATCTTAAACTGCAACACCGTTGAAATCAGTTATATTTTTATGAATAGCACCAAACATATTATTGACAACCATAGCAAATCCATTTTGAATCCAATAAACCACGCCAACGGCACCACAGCCAAAGATACATGCAACAACTGACAGAAGAACACATGCCGATTGAATGGACGCTGCCTACAGTCATCGGTAATAACAGGTCTATATAACAGGCCTAGCCAACATGCACCTGGAGGCCAGAACTGGAGGCGATTGCTAACTTGATTTGAAATATAATAGATTTGTGTGAGGTCAAGTTTGTACAGACTTGGAGCAATCCTTGCTGAGATGTATGTTTTATATTAGATTACTGTGACCTGAAATGGAAGTGACTTTATTCTTAAAACCAATACATGATCTGAAGATTTCAAAAATTGGCGTATGAGGAATATGGTGCATTCAGCAGTGAGATCAATTGTGGTGGCCTTACCAGTACTTGTCAATTGGTTATTTTCTCATACATTTTGTTTCACAAACTTGTAAATGTGTCTAAAACATTTTGTAACTTATGTGTTGTTGCAGTTATCAACTCATTGTGGCCTACATGCTCAGTTGCAGCATGCCAGAACATTTTCAAATATTTTACTCAATAATTACACTAACTTTTCTCTATGCTCTACTAACCAAAAAATCCATAAACTCTCTAAGTAATGAATACCATTTGAGTAATTTAAAATCATCTTATGAGATTGATGTAAACACGGTGTTTGTGCCTTGCAAGACCATCCGCTCCATTTCTAGATGAAACTACGAGATGCATTTTCAACACGTCAGAACATCATCAGGAGGAACCACGTCCGGTTTCGGCCCCTCTTCCTCTGCCGTTTAAATTATGTGGCAGGCCCCCCCTTTTCGGAGGTGTTCTGAGATATGCAGTTAGATGGTGGTAGTGTTATAAGCAGATTCTGTGATGTAATATAGGTTCAAGCTATTATATTTTAGGTAATTTTAAGTATATATGTTTATGAGAGTACAAGTTGTTTTAATGTTTGTCTCTTTGTATTTGATAGCTTTAGCATATTGCATTTTCCTTTTTTTTAACCATGTCCTTCAGTAATAGTGTTTCAAATACCTGATCAAATGTTAGACATGTGAGACATATAATCATAGCTCGAATGAAGTATTGCAAGACATTAGTGTGGCCATATTTTGCAATCGCCTCCAGCTCTGGCCTCCAGGTGCATGTTGGCTAGGTCTGTTATATAGATCGCCCTGGTAATATACCAAGCCTTTGTCACACGCACAGACAACAAAATTACAGGAGCATACATCAGGCTTCCAGAAAATGACTTTAGGGCAAGAGACAGTGATCATGCAGCATCATTCCAACAAGCACAACACAGAAACTCTAATGAACTTTGTATATATATCTGGACCCTTAAAAACCAAAATGTTATCAACTCCATATCATGCTGATTGCTCTCATCACAATCTCCATACAACACCAATCTTTGTCTACTGACCCAAATTATCATCCCTAAACACGCGCAACAAACTCGTGTCATCGTGCCGCCATAGAATCAAAGCCCTGATTAGTAATGATAAACAACAACATTGAGTTTGTAACTTTTCAAACCAAGAAACATCCAATCAGGAGACCTAAGAAACCACTTTCTGACCTCCCAAACGTTGATAATATAAGATTCATAATGTATAACATCGCTACGTAATCTGAAATATTACTCGTCAGGGGAGCATTACCACAATAGCTTCACTAAGTGAGAGCCGACTGGGCTCAAACTGGTAACCCTCAGACTCAAAAGCCAACACTCGAACCTCGATGGCATTGCGCCATAAAGATTTGATGAATGACTTTGAAAGTCCTTGGTATTAAAGACGAAACCCAGCGGCGGGAAACAGCGAAATTAATTTATTCAATTTCTTTTCTGTGTTTCGGCTTTCACCTTCGTCAGTGGCAGATTTTTTTTAAGTCATCTCAGAAATAGATATATCATTTAGTCTCTCAGGTTAGAAACATCGTCCCAATCACATTAATTCTGTGATACTTTTACCCCCACATCAACGCAATTGTGCTCTGATACACTTATAATTTCACATAATTATATCATCTTGTACATCATAACATTTCTTTGCCATCTCAGACACCACAGAAGGACTATGAAGTAATGGTCATCTCATCCAATCCTTCTGTGAATTTTTTCCAGCTTGTATTCTGTATAGTAAGAGGTAAGCAAACTCGTAGTTGTTTATTTATACTTCATACAAAGTGTAGAGTATTTAGAAACGTAATTGTAAACCCTGACAGAAATCACGTATTCTATGACCAAACTCATGCACAAAATCTTGATTTGTTACTATTTCTCGGAGCAAACTCTTCGTGGTAAAAAGTACAGTCATAGACAAACGTCATGGCACATGGTATTTTTCAAGGGTGTAACGCATCATTTAACCCCCTTTCCCCCAAAACAATGTTGCAATTTAAGAAAAGTGCATATACAAACAGACAGAATCCACTTGTATCGTGATAGAAAGCATGTGGTGGACAGAACAACATTGTTTAAGGGACGTGGGGGTGGCTTAAAGCTCATGGGTTAACAGCATTGGGGCTTGAAAGCTTTTTGGTGTCTGAATAGCACATCCTTGGTATCATGCATTGACCTTTATCACTGAAATAGCAATTATGAAAACACACCCAGGGAAAATAATCTCATTTTATATTTAGCTTTTTGGTCATTGTTTTGTATTTAGTTGGTTGGTCATTGTTTTGTATTTAGTTTTTTGGTCATTGTTTTGTACTTAATTTTTTGGTCATTGTTTTTTATTTAGTTTCCCAATCATTGTTTTTTATTTAGTCTCTTGGCCATTGTTTTATATTTAGTCTTTTGGTCCTGGTTTTATATTTAGTCTTTTGGTCATTGTTTTATATTTAGTCTTTTGGTCCTGATTTTATATTTAGTCTTTGGTCATTGTTTTATATTTAATCTTTTGGTCATTGTTTTATATTTAGTTTTTTGGTCATTGTTTTGTATTTAGTTTTTTGCTCATTTTTATAAAAAGACCATGCTTACACTGTCGAAGGCACTGTATTTTAGACGAGCACTAAGGTCATTTGCTATTTCAGGCAGATTTAGTTGCCAATGAAATGACATTGCAACTCACGTGATGTGACTTCATAGGCACCATCTGCACTATATTTAACGTTACTTTCGTAATCAGCACCATTTATTACTAAACATTGCCTATTTTGTCTATATCTGAGGTTTCGCTCTCCTTCACGGCAACTGGGTAACCTGCCGATAACCTTGATACAAAAGGGCAAACTGACTGATTTGATATGGATTGTCGAGTGGTTAAAGAGCACCATCTTAAGTTCAAAGGACTTGAAGATGACGACCATGGTACAAATCCACCCTTACACCTGCCACATAATGTGTTAGTAGACCTGCCAACTGTCTTTATTTACATACGAAGATTGAAGGCGTAGTCATACCAAGAAGAACGACTTGGGCACTACTGTGTAAGTCATAGACTATTCAGTGATCCCAAGTCATTTAGCTCATAAACCTTATTTCTTGCCAAGACTTGTGACCAAATAAAAAGATAAACATCTCATTTGTTAGACTATGGTGACTTAAATCTGTTTAATATGAAACAGCAAGCCGAATATGGAAACATCTATTTGTGGGGATGCATGTCATAACTGTGAAAGCTTTCCTATGATATTGAGGATTTCTAATTCTCGTTCAAGTAAAATATTGTCATCAACTGTTTCAATTTTAGCTTTCTTTGATGATCTTAAACTCTTTGCGGTCAGCATGGGATATGTCTTTCCAAAACTCGTAAGTGATTTTGTTTTCGTATTTCTTTTTAGATCATATATATATTTGATGTGTTTCACCCACAGCAGAATTCCCACTTGTGATACCAAGGACAGAACATGTCTTTCACTAAACGTTTGTGTCGGAAGGCAAGGAACAACGATCACAACAAACCTGTCAATAATCAGATGTATAAATCCTTTGAAATATTGTATGGTAATGATGAATGAAGTAGGTTGCAGAAGGTATGTTTATGTGGCTGCAGATCCCAAATCAACATTAAAAATATGCGACTTTCACTTAACAACAATCTAATAAATGTACACGTAAACATAAATTCCATAAACAATTTTGATATATTGAAAGAACTGGTATCAGATACAATCGATATATTAATGATTGATATCCGAGACCAAGTTAGATGAACGTTCCCTCCTTGTCAGTTTCACATGGATGGCTGCATGCCACCCATTCGGGCTGATAGAGATTGGAAAAGGGGGGGCGGAGGACGCTTTATATTCATTGAAGAGGGTGTTCCTGGGAAAGAAGCGCAACGGCAAAATAAATTGGAGCAAAAGCTATTGAAATAAGCTTGCATGAGATCAAATGGTTGCTTGTTGGCATCTACCGTCTCCCAACCCAATCAAAGGGCCTCTTTCTTCAAATATGTAGAAAATATTGAGCACTTCTGTATAAGATGCAAAAATTTCTTGGTAATTGGTGATTTTATTCTTAATTAGGCTAATGATTGCAGGATTTTATGCATGACTGGAACCTTGAAAATGTTGTAAAAATGTTGTAAAAGAGCCAAGTTGTAAATCAACATGAATCGATTTAATACTTATCAGTGACACTGGTTTTCAATAAAGTTTTCAAATATATAAACCATTGAAACTTGACCATCTGATTTTCATGCGGTGGTGGACACCGTATTAAGGTGCACTTTCGAAACTGAAATACCTCAGGGCGAATGATGGATCTTCTGTAACTAGAGAACTCAGGAAGGCAATCATGAAACGATTGGGTTGAAAAACAATTTTGATCAAGTGCGGGAAAATGAAAATCTGGCAGGTTAAAAGAGGCAGAGGAATCTCTGTGTTAAAATTCTTTGTCAAAAGAAGCCAAAGGTTGTCGGTGACAACAAGAAGTTTTGAAAAACTGTGAAACTCTTGTTTTCAAACACGATTCAAAGTAGTTTTTGTATCACGTTATTAGGAAAGGAAGTTGTAGAATTAGATGAGGGTGAAATTCCAGAAACTATTGATTATCGAATGAAATATTGAACAATTATTAGAAATTGGTGTATTGGCAAGAAAACGAAGTTTAATGAGATAACGAATTACAAGTATTGTGACGACAAACATGTTGTGTATAAAGAGGAGAACATTCCAATAAAGGGACCATAATCATTTCTTAGTGTGTCATTCCATTCTTCATCATCAGAATTTGATGTTACAATAAGTTGAATGATTATTTTTGAATACGAGAGAAATCTTAAATATCTCGGGTGCAAATATTGAAGACTCTGAATACTTTGAGGACTCGTGATAAGGATCCACGCTCAAAGATTATAGCATTTTCAATCACACTCTAGTATCCTCATAATACAGGGATCTGTCTATAGCACCATAAAGTTTTCATTCAGAAAAGCTAAAGTCGAAGAGATGTTTGATTTTAATGTTTCTTAAACTATGGTTTCTGTTCAACACGTTTTTTGGAAAAACATGATTATGCTAGTTATCATGATAAAGTGTGGGGACTCGTTTATTTTCCCGACTCCTACCTAATTTGTAAGTGGACCCCAATTCCGACTCCAAAGCTCTATCGGTTTCAGAGTTGGCTTTTGAGTCTAATGATTGTGATTTCGATTCCCCTTGGCTTCCGTTTAATCCAGCTATTTTGTTTTTTCTTCATTTTTTACAAATTGTTTACTAAACAGCCAGTGATGCAATTAATGTGTACAATGTTCGTATGTGGGTCTACGTACCACTGAAAACTTAGTGCCCCGGGCTTTTGTGTTAAGATTATGACAGGAGTGCTAACTACCACACAACTAATGCCATGTAGGCGTGTCGTAGCGTGTTGTGTCAACGTTGTATCAAAATGTGGATAACTAGAGTGGTGAGCGTGGATCTGCATAGGAATTTGAAATCCCTAAAAGAACTAACGACTATGAAGAAATTTGGTGCACTCAATTCCATTTCAAACAAAACAGCCAGAGAGTGCAGAGCCTCCTCCAACGCAAAAAAATAAAAATGATCCAGAATCCAGATAGCAATTGAGATCACTTCCAGAAGTTGACGGGTTCCTCAATAGACTCTATACCCACCTCTGGTAAAAATATTACGAGAATCTTACCGTCACTTTCTGCGTAAAGTTACTAACAAACATAAGCAGACAGACAGACACACGGACAGACAGGTAATGAAAATAATATCTCCTTGGTGTACAATATTCGGCACACTTGGGAGAATTTAGGCTTGTGTCTGGGCATGCACGTGCGATCGCACACCTTTCCCACGAAAGCCTGTGCGCATGGATTGCTGTGATGAGTCATCGGCGTGCAAGATACCGTCGAAGAGTAATTAGTGAAGCATACCTTTTATTCTTACATTTGTATTCTTCATTTTTAGGACACATCGCCCAAACAGGCATCACAAGAACTTCCAGTAATTGTACGCATTCTCAGCCGAGGGCCAATTGATAGGTATTGAGATAAATATTACCGTTTTGCAGTGGATGTTAAAATATATCTTTTATCTCGTCGAACCTATTTTCTCTTTGATTTTGAACTTGGGAACATCTATCTCTCGAGGTAGACCTTGATGGTTAAAATGCACTGGGTTTTTTATTCCTTTTTAATTTGTTTTTGGTAGGTCTATGTTTATTGTCTAATAACGCCATTACAGTAAATCTAGTGCACGTCTACCTGAAAGATTTACGTGACTTAACCTGTCTTGTTTGCCTTTCTTGACAGGATCATGGCAGTTTCATATGTTTTTGATTGATGCGTCGCCATTATGCTCGATCATTTTCTATTTTCTTGCAGCAGACCAAACCAGTTATCATACCACAGGGCGTGGTACACTTGTGATAGATTCTTTATACTTTGTCCCCCGGTCCACAGCCATGTCTAATGACATCACTTGCAAAATGCGATTTATGGCGAAGTCGGTGATACGAAAATACTTTAATTACATATACCAATATTCATGCTACTGCATTTGTTGACCACAGTTTTTGAAGTAATATCTAACGGTACTCTTGTTTATATCTTAAAAATCCTCAGCACATAGATACGCATAGGAAAGAATCTTGTGTTAGTAAACTTTACAAGTCGAAGGACGTACGAGGTGGAGGAGGGGGGTTATAATGATGTCGTGATGCTTGAGGCAATGACACACCCGAACTCAATCCTGCTGTTGCATCCAGGATAACCGTTTTCAGATAATGATGAGTATCCTTTGGGCAGATCTCTTTGTTTACCTTCTGTATGAAGTCTTTTCTAAGCATCACATCTTGTGTCTTTTGTGGCTGTCTTTGCTCCTTTGCTATTTACAAAGTTGCCTCCAGAGGTTGTAATGCTCGTTATATTAGTGCAGCCTAGAGGCATCTTTTAGCACGTGTTGGTAAACAGGAAAAGGTGGATGAATTTATTGTTCTTTTAAGGTTTATTGCTTGTAATAATACACTATCGGTTTTTCGTGTCATTTTCTCTTATCACGTGCTATGATGTTTTTTCTTTTGCAATGGGAGGTGACGTTGGATGTGCTAAAGAAGCTTTTGTAGTTCCCTGACTTTCATAATATGCGAGGAAAAGCTTGAAGCCCAAAAAAGTTTACCTGAATTGAATGCGAGCCCACATCGTAGCTATGACACAGTATTGTAAAACCTGTACTTACATAACACACACGAATATGACTGGCAGAACCTATTTTGTGTTAGACGCCATTTTTGGGATAGTCGCCTCTTGGATCTGTTTTGCCTTGCGTAGGTATTAGATCAATACTTGAACTAGTTCCTGCATCTTATGTAAACCTAGTTGTTAAAAGTCAGATTCCTGCCCACATCATTTGGTGTATAGGGCAGCGCCCATCTCCATTTCCTTAACCTTTGGGCCACACAGATGTGCATGCAGTTTAAGTCTTTGGTATGACCCAATCGTGGATTCGAGCCCACAACCTTCCACGCGCAAAATGAGCACTGCGTCACTGCTGCGGTAAATGTAGTTGGCGGTCAGGTATAATGAAAATGTTGTCGGCAATCTTTAAATTTGATAAACTGCGAGTTTAAACTCAATGTTTATCTCCATCCTTGGAATGATCAAAGGATCCCCCACTCTTTTAATGCTGCTATGTTCTCTTTGAGACATGGTGTCAGCAAACCCGGAGGTAGACAAATGATGTGTAAATATGCGCATGTAAGACTTGGATTAGGAAGGCACAAGACTGAAAGTGTCGAAGACCCTTGGTCAAAGCCTAAAATTGGAATATTGAAAAATTATTGCGTGAGAATAACGTAGCGGGAAAGTGCTCACTTTTGTGCAAATGTTTGTGGGTTGGAATCCATCAGCAGGTCATATCAAAGACTTTAAAAATGCTTAGCACTCAGCACTAATGGGGTAGATTATGCAAGTTAAATACACAGTGCTACCAGTGGACCAGCCCCCTCCTGTAGCATTTACTGTAATTACACAGCCGTGTGGCCGAAAGGCTAAGGAAAAGGAGATGGACGCTGCCCTATACATTAAAGTAGTGTGAGAAGGAACTTTTGCGAGAATGGTACTTTATTTTTGCTACATTTCTGTGATTGGCTTATTCGGTTTTTTAACCGCCATGTTGTTTTTCTTGCTAGCACAAGATCAGATGTTAGCTCTTTTGATTTGTTTGGGGTATGTACAAATTACATTTGATTTACTTTTAAATTTTTATATCACCCTTAATTACCTCCACCAGGAGGTTGTGCGTTTGCCAAGGTTTGTTTGTCTGTCTATCTGTCTGTCTGTCGGATTCTGGGTCACTTCGGTAATGAAGCCTTCATAGTGCTAGTGAGGGAGTCTTTGTTGGGATAACCCAATTACCGTATTTGGTATTGATATGTTCATGAAAGTCAACTGGCAAGGAAATCATCGTGGGGAAAAGCATGTTGCATCGTACTGGCTTGGCGCACGTTTGCGCGTGTGGAATGCTTTAAGTTTGTTGGATTCGCATTTGCCTTTTAGTTTTTCCTTGTAGTTTTTCTTCCATAGCTTTGCTTTTTTTAATGCTTCAAACTATAAATTTTTATTGACTAACAACCACGTTATGAGCACAAAAATGATCTATTTTGATTGTAATCTGCCCAGAGCGAAGAAAGGTGATATTACTTAGAACGTCAAAATCTTTTTTTTTTGTCCCTGGCCTTTAATAAATCGAAGAATTGTTTATTTTTCTGTCATGCTACTTTGTTTATTCAAAGAGAGCCCTTTCAGTTACTTTTGTTTTGATTGGTTCGTCTTAACGCAGGTGATGATTGTGGTCAAGTGTACGAGTGTACTTTTCGGTATCAAATCCGATTGAGTTTGCCCAACTAAAGACTTGTAGTTCTTGTACCACAACAAAATAAAAGTTGTCGTAGCCTCGTTTACACTCTACCAGAGTATTCTCGTTGTGGAGTGACATCTAATCGATGGAATAGCCATATGTATTATGTTAGGTGGCCAAAAGGACATGAAAGCAACGCCTCTAGCCGTTTCAAAATAAGGGCGTCACTACTGTTGTCCACTATTATTTAAATTGCCAAAGATTGTCTATTTGATTTTATTGATTTTATTATTTTGTTTAATGGTTTAGAGTTTGATATCACGGAACACTCCGAGCTGAAATAATCGATCGATAAGCCTTGATCCCATCTCTCTTCCAACGATAATGTCGTCTGCATCTCTCTAGAACATATAAAAACAGCAATTAATAGATTTCTTGTAAATACAATAACTATGCTCATTGAACACTTTTATGACAACAAATGGAAGGAAGATAGCTTAGGTATATAATCGTGGTATAGTAACTAAGAATGTTTTCACCATTTCTATTGCTGTGCTTAGCCAATCAGAGGTTTCAAGCCTGCAGGTGTAAGAACATAACTCCCTCTTAATGCTTAATCAAAGAGTTAAAATGAAATCGTAATCCATCCTTAAATTATCATTTTAAATTTTCTTTTGTGCCGCACAGACACCCAATGTCAACAAAGACCCATTTACAGTAATTCCAGTCATACGAAAATCCGTTGAAAGGCGATGTGCGAAGAAAATTACAATGGACAAATGGGAGTGGGAGTAATGAAATGATGATAGCTACATCGTCCCTTTTTCTTGTTTGTGTTCGGCTGATGGTGCCAGGGATGGCAGTACCGCTTTAGGCACGGAAAGTCTGTCATCAGCCCTGGTTGAAGGCTGATGAGGAGACGTTGGGCAGCAACCGACTGTATGTAGCTCTTTTGTTTGTCGATGAATGCCTTGATTGGCATTCAGTGCTCATACAAGAATTAGAGTAGAAAGGTACTAAGAAGATCAGAAAACGCCATGCTAACGAATGCTGCCTTCGTTAATAGTCAAAGTAGTCTGACGAGAATGACGAACAAGTTAATGTAACAGAATTTATTTGTAGACAATTTGGAACTTGTTATTTATTGGACAAGGCGAATATTCGGATTCTCCCCAGAGAACAAAATTCTATAAAGTGCTGGTTTTATAGAGATATGGAGTAGCTGTAATTTTGAAATTATGAATGTCGACATTATGACGACTGCCCGTACTTGCACATTGTTTATCATGCAATCAATGACATGATAATGGGAAAGCACTCGGACTTCAACGAAAGTCTAGCCGGAATTCTACCGTGCAGATGCCCTGTTAACTACGAAATGGAAATGTGAATTTTTCCTCTCAGATGGAAGCTGTTGGCGTGCTATGGTAACTTTTTCACTGCAAGACGTCTATTAGTAAACATTACACCTAGTTATGGGAGGTCTGGTAATTACTAACCTCACCTTGCAGTAACGTCTAGTATGAATTTGCCTCATCTTGTAATAACGTCTTCTAAATAGTTCTCTCTCTCACTCTCTCTTTCTCTCTCTACATATATACTTCTCTCTCACTCTCTCTTTCTCTCTCTATCACTCTCTCTTTCTCGCTCTCTCTCTATATATATATCTCCCTCTCTCAACATGGTATAAGCAGAAATGTACTTGATTGATTTCCGAACGTATTGGTGTACCTTTTGCTAGCCTATCGACTAATTTCTGTCTACTTTATTATTCTCGTGTTATTGGCCCGAGCAAGTGTACAGTTATGTTGAATATGACAAATAGGATATTCTTAGTATGTAAAGATTTTATTTCACAAAAATTATTGACGTGAGCTGCTGTCATTCCTGTGTATTTGCTTTCAACCATGTTGAATTTATAAACATAATTGCCTGAAACGGATATTTTAGGAGGCTTAAAAAGCTAAATGTTTATGTCTTTCTTGCATTACGGTAAACCTAAAATGAGGCTGAACATGAAATATATTTTTATATACATTTTCTTTTAAGTTATTAAGTTGTATTAGCTATAATTTTAGTAAATATCGATATATTTAGTGGTCGTTGAATGGAAAAGAGAACCAACCTCAAACGTAATGCCTCTAAAGCTAAGAGTAAACCCAATAAGTCTCTCCTAAGGTATTTCCTGATCGATTAATTGGCTTATTTCGTTATTGACAAGCCTTTAAAACTGCAAAATTGAATTTAATCACATTTGATATCTTGAAATTCATGTAATATCTGAAATAAAACTTGTTTTGGTTAACTGATTCGGAACAGAGTCGACTTTGACATGTTAAGCATATCGTGAACTTTGGGTGTTCTGGACTTGATAATGAAAATATATTCAGTTGCGTATTAAAGGGTAAATACTACTATGAGTGAGTCCATTTGAAGTAAATAGTAAGTAAACATGTAAGATTCAACATTGTTTTCCGTTGTTTGCATTTTCGCTTTGAACTTTGAAGTGGTGAAACCAGTAGAGTGATAAATATGACCACCCTAGCGAAAATAGAGGGAGTCTGGAGGCGAAGGCCCCGGGAAAAGTTTTCTTAGCTACGCCCTTTTTGCTTAAGAAAGCGCCCCTCTCCAGCTCTTGGAAACACCTGTTTTAGCTTGGAGAAACGCCCTCTTAACATTTTATGTTGCATTTTAATGCAATATGAAATGAAACCGCACTGCTGTTGTTATCAAAGCTGAAGTAAAGATACTGAAAACACTACATTGAAATACGCTATTCCCCCATAATTTTTATCAAAGTTGGGATAGCCACGATTTTCGAAAGTGGGGATAACTACCCCCATACCCCCCGTGACTCCGCAACTGTTTGAATTTCGAAAAGGAGTTAAGGCCCAGTCTAGACGTCGCTCTTGTGTCAAATTTCCATCGTGTTAAATTCAATGTCATAATCAGGGGTGAAGTTTAGAGGCAAGGATTGGGGGCGGGGGGTGTTAGATAATGATCTGATGCGAGTTCCACGCCCAGAAACGCTCATTTGTCAATTTCATTTTAGAACTATAATTTCCTAAATCTTTGGCTTCTGTAACATAAATTTCCAACCGTAACCGGAAAGGTACACAGTATTCATTTATATAAAAACTGAATCAACTTTTGCTAAGCTTTAATTGTAAATTCGAAAAAAATATCGAACTTCAGCTCTTCTTGCTTTAAGTTTTGACCATTTATCGGCAAACGTTTCAACGTCTATCCTGTTTGTTACGTCATTTTCACGAGCAATAATTATCACGCTGTCTTGCCGATAATCAGACATTTTTTGCCTCAAATACGTCTTCAGTAGCTTTATTTTTGAAAATGAATGCTCATAATTTGCTAGGTATACTGTTGCAGCAAGGGCAAGTTGGTAAGCTTTTGCAAGATTTTCATGTATCGCAGATTGCCTTTGGGTTTGTCTGCATAATATCATTTTTCATATATCTGATGTCAAGAAACAGGAGGTCAGCATCTTTGAGATCATTGGGGAACATTTGTCACAAGAGAATGCAGTCATCTTTTGTAGCTTCATGAAAAAGTTGTGGATGCAGTCATCTTAGGTGATCAAAGGACTCAGTTAATGCTTTCTCGATATCTCTGTACTCTCTTAGGAGCCTGTGAACGACTTTGAGCATTTCAATGCAGTAATGATCTTTCAAAGTGTGAAAAATGGTATTACCTACGTTCTCATCAAACCTTGATGGAACCCTTCGTAGCCTACATCGTTTTGAATACTCTGCTTGTGGATTGATTCCATATTTATGACAATGAGCAAGGGCTATTTCTATACTCTATCAATTGTACCTTCATCTCTTCGAATGCTCTCGAGTATCTCAGCAGTTTGCCTTATCAAGTCAATACCATTCACTAGATCAGACTTGATCTCTTGCACTTCCGTCACCTCTTGTGCAAATGTCTTATAAGCTCGAGGTATGTCTGCATTTCTGGTAGGTAAAAAGGAATCAAACCACAAGCAGAATTATGGTATTCAACAACTTGGATATATTTTGAATTAGTCCACCTCTCTTTTAAGCCCCCTCTCTATTAAGACTTTCAATCACTTAAAATGAGGTCTGGAAAAATAAGACCCCCCTCCTCCCGATTTGCATTACGCTAATGAGGCTAAAAATAAGATATGGATTCCGGTCCCAGAACATCCAAAAGCCACTTCTATTTGAAGCAATCTATTTCATTGAAAGAGAAAATGCAATTGACTTGACAAGAAGATAAATTAGGAAGAAACTTGGCTTCATTTCATCACTACTGACTACCAAGAAAGCTTTTTACAAAATCAAAACAAAATTTACCGGATGACGCAAAAATATTGGGGAGTATCGCACGCCTATACATCCCGGTAAGTCCGTCCCTGGCTATAATAAAACACATTACAAATCCATCGTCTAAATCCAACTCTCAAACACGTGTTAAACCTGACACAAGTTTATGGTGTACTGTGAGATTATCTAGCACAAGAGCGAGCTGGAGTTGGACGATGGATGGATGTCGACTCAAATTCATCAGATTTACGCGTCGAATATGATGCTTAAATCAGTTACATCATTGGAATAATGTATTCAATTATTATAACAATTGTATTTGTTCTACACATTGAATACGACGTTTCACGTGACGCGTCAAGTCGCACAGAAGTCAATATAATGTAACTGTATTTGACACATGTAAAATGCAACGTACGATCAAGGTCTAAGAGGTGCATGAGCAATGTGTTTTCGCTCCAAAAACATCAAGTCCTGAATTTAGTTGAATTGCAAAGCTAAATGCGACGCATAAATTGGAGACACGTTTTCGTCAAATTTGTATTATATTGCTGATTGAATTTGGATGGCACTCCTCCTACTGAGCTAAACACCTGATTTTCGATCGTGAGTCTTGCGACTGCATACCTGATGCCTTTCGTAGCATTCCTGATTCAGATATACGCTCAGTGGAAATGGTGACGGTCGTCGGTCAAGCTGGATATTACAGCTGTAGAACATATTATACAACAGACGTTTTCAGTTGACCTTGACAGCCGTGCATAGCAACAGTTGCTGGGGTAAGTAATTTACTTTTTTTTGTATTTTAGTTCTTGAGTTTGACTACAGCTGTTTAAAGCAAGAAGTTTCGTATTGTCGCTATTTGCATCAATTCAAAAAAATATGAATGGGTGAATCGGCGTGCACGTGTTTCTTATTATGGTGAAGAAATCAAGAGACAATAAGGGCGTAGGTGCAGACTATGAAACACGTAAGGATACAAGCACTCTGACCACGATTTTGCAGCAAAATCAGAAAAACCACCATATAACATTTCTAAAAGTAATATATATGTTTATATATAATTGATGGAGAACTTCAAACAAATTTCTTAAAAATTTGGGCTTTGTAGCTTATTGTATTTATGTTAGATGTTAAATATCTGTAGTTAAGATATAACTACATTGAAATAATACCAATATTTTCTGTTCTCTCCCAAATAGCCACAAAAGACATGCATTGCAAAACAATTGGAAACTTTACTTTGCTGTTCTTTAACAACAGGGGTACTCTTACCAAATTTGAAGTAGTGAATTTTCTGAAGAGAGACCCAAGTGTTTTTTTTATTCGATTTAGTGCACCAAGGATACACAAACATACCATCAGCTCTCATGCTATGTTTACAGATACATAAGGGTTATTTGTTGTTATTTCCATCTGCTTATATAGTACTTAAGTGAGGACGTCATAAAAATGTATCCTTAGAATATGTAAATTTTGATCTTGGATTCTCAAAGGGCTAAAAATACATATAAGTATATATTAAATTTTATTTAAATTTGAGACAAAGTTGCCTAAACTATGTTCACTGGAATATATAAGATTTTCTATAGTACCACTGTGGCTGGCTTTTGCTTGGTTCATGAAATTATGAACCAGACTGAAAGTACAATGCCTTAACGGGGAAGATCAATTAGGCAAATCTCTGATAATGTTTGAAAGATTTGTGTAAAATCTCACATTTGGGGCCATTTTATGACACTGATAAAATGTACAACGTCGTTGCGGTCTACCATCAGCGGCCCCTTAAAGGATCCAAAGCAATAATGGCGTCATCGGGAGGAAAACCATAGCATATGATATCGGCTCCTTCTTCTCTATTGTTTAGTGCTATGGTGGGCGCCTCCATGTGGAGCTTTCACACTCTGGTGCTGATTGGTGTGCTGCATATGACCAGCTGACATCAATTGTGATATCACACTGCAATGTCTTAAAGCTACAAGCCAGTGACCATCATCTCTTCAACCAATTGAATCATGATGCCCTCTCTGCTGCCTCTTGAAACTCTTTGATCATCTGATTCGGTTTATTTGGTTGCATTCGGAATCTTACTCGGAATACTTTCATCGCATCCCGTATCTACAGAACTGTAGAATTGTACAACACGATGAGAAAATTCAGTTTTCCATTCCTTCTCTTTACAGGCATCGATCAGTTCCTCGTATCTTCTTTCTAAATACGTGCTTCAAATTTACTACTTCTATAAATAGATTTTCTTGACATCATCACTCGAGTGCTCGATTTACTTTTCTCCTTTACAGGCGGTAAATTGCATAATTCATGTCGGTAAACGTATTTTGTAGGTTTTGCTATCAATTTACATGACAGTCATAATAGCTAAAACTTATTTGACATCGTGACAGTCTTTGACGCAATCTGTAAACATTGTCAAACCGATTTGTAACAAGGTGAATTAAAGTCTTTCTCAAACTAGGATTTCTTTGCTTCTCGTATCTTCCGATTGGATCTAAGAGCGTGTTAGAACACCCGGAATCTAAATTCAAACTCGCAAGTTGCTTACTGGAGCAGGGGAAGCAAATGCAACTTTTTTTAGGGGCGTAACAACACGTAATAACACGGAAATGAGATTAAGCATGTGCATTTCGCGAAAACGTTGTCGAAGTAGCTAGCTAGTTTCCTTTTCAAAGCGTCAGAAGGCAGTGAAAAAACCTCAGTTTGCAGAAGAGGAGAATAAAGCATAGAAAAAATCTAGTTTTCCTAGCCTTAACTAAACAACAATACATTGTAACTGACACTAAGCTGCATCTTAGCGGTCTTCCCCAACAAATGCATTAAAGGCGTCCAATCAAATACTCACCAAATTCATCCTAAAAGCATACAAGGTGGCAGATAAACTCCATTATAGACAAAAAACAAACACGTTTATCTAGTGAGTACAAGTTAGGTATCCGGCCTTGAAGAACAGATTGTATTCAACTAATTACTTAGCTCCTTATCTTGTTTCCTTAATGAATGTAAATGAAAGTGTAGATTTTGATGTAAATGTAGGCAAGAGTGCCTGACGGGATGGGCTTTGAACAGGATGCATGGGAGATAAATCATAAGAGCATAACATCTCTTGAAAAACTAAAACAGATATACAATACGCTTAATTTCTCAAAGTTTGACTAAGCGTCCAATGTTTGGCAGCTTTGCCCATTTGGTAACAACACGCTTCAGATGAGCGTCATCCGTTATAGCTATCAAATTGTGACCGGGACTGGGTGGTGAAATTATTGGGGGGTAACACCCCACACATCTCTCATTTGTGCCCCTCTACTGCAGGCAACTAGAGACACTTTTGTTGTAAGTAGTTGCCATTGACAACATGCCGTTTTAACTTCAGAATTCAAAAACGCGGTTGCCTGTCTACTGGCCGAAACGGTTAAAAGTGGCTTTTGATCTGGAATGCATTTATTCTGTTGCCAAGGTTTCGGTTAGGTATAAACAGCATGGTCCTGCTAAAGTATGATGAGCGTCCACCTGCAGTGGCATCTAACTCATTTTGGCCACTTCATATGAGCACTCATAACTGGCTGTCACCACGACAACGTTACAGCACCATAAGGAATGCTTTGCACATACGGTGACACACCCTAGATTAGAAATCAAAGAATCCAAGTGTGCTTTAATCAACACTAAATCAGGTGCTTTGGTCTAAATCAACAATTAAGACTTATATATCAAATATCATAAGCTCATGTTAACGTCTTCTTCACAAGATGGCGACATTATTTACAACCAAAAAAGTCTTGGTTACTGGACAGCAAGCCTCAAAGAATTGAACGTTATGTTTACTTATTTTTCAACTTAACACATTCTTGGAATATTCAACACCAAACATAAAATAGCAATCATCAACCAAAATCTGAAATATTTTCCGAAAATAGCCTCAGTGTAGCTTAATGATCATGCGTTATTTGAGAATTATTTGTCTCGCCCAACAAGGAACGCATCCAGTTGGGTTAACAGAGAGGGTTGGGTTTTGGGTTGCCGCTCCACGAACGAAAGTGATGGAATATGAACTTCGTTTACAAAAATGAAGTCAATAAAAGTTTGAAGGGTTTGATCTCAGAGCGCTTCTTTAGACCCTGGCGGACAGTACCGTCTCTCACTCGGTTGAAAGTTCTGATTTTCCTGTGTATTCTGAATCCCATACTTGTCAGAAGAACATTGTGTTTTTAATGTCATTTTGAGATTTAATTACCGCAGACAAAATAACGCTTAACAAAAATGACGTCTGTTCTCTCCTAATATTGGCAACACCGGGAGGTAACGCTGTTCTCTTTTAACATAGTCGCACGGCAGCTTTTCAGGCATCCAGGAAGCACAGGTCTCATAATGCGTTCGTAATTTGTATTATAGAAATGAACATATCCTTCCGTTTTTCTTTGAAAGCATATAAAAGCATCGAAGAAGAGCGCTCCCTGCTTACAGTTGGTAAATTTTGCCATTTTAAAGTAAAATTTTCCATCCAAACCTTGTCTCCGTTGAAATAAGAATTTCGTGCTGTTAAGTTGGCAATTGTTACGATGAAATTGACAGGTATTTATACCATCGCTGAGTATCAAAGAAAAGCTCATGGATTCTTGTGCAAATCTCATAAATTAAACTGATTTGAAAAGTGGGGCCTTCAAACACCCTGCGTACTAAGGAGATACTCTACGGTGGCGTATAGTTATGACTGTGACTAGCGGAGGGTCGAAATCCGGTCTCACGACTGAAAAACTGACACCGTTCTTAATGACGTAACAGCCCAAATATCAGTACGAGTCGGGAAACTAGTAGTCATCCAGCCGCTATCGCCCAATCATTTAACTGGTTGTCGGTTTTTTGGGTAGGAAGGGCGTCCAATTTGAAGTCGTGACGCTCAGATTCGAAGCTCTGGTGGTCACAAACATAACTTTTACGTCTGTTTCCCACTCATGGTCACCCTGTCTAATTCTAATTGTATTTCTAACACAAGGCTACCCTGTCATTATACCTTGTCTACCACTTCCATACAGAACCAGTCCTATTCAAAAGCACATTAATTTCCCATTCCTGCAGAACTGAGGAACACAAGTCTCGCAACAATTAGGAGTTAGTGTTTCATACACTTTTCCGGACGCTTTTACAACAAGCTTTGTTAAGAAGGGGCCGAGGAAACTCGGGACCCACCTGACTCATGCATTACCTGCCCCCAACGTGGGGTAAGATTTCTTATTATGATAAACTAAAAACCCGATTTTTATCTTATTTCATATCGCTTTCGTCCATGAACAATTAGAGAGAGTTAAATGCTAACATGCTAGTCTTTAATGAAACAAGATTTTTAGTGACAGCAACAAATATTTCTACTTCACAGGAATAAACAGTTTATAGCAATGGTTAAATTAATCATCAAAATTGTAAATTCTAAATCTAATTTACACAGCAGCTATTCACATAATCCTAAATATTGGGCACTAGGTGGAATAATCAGACCAGCTTCATGTCCATCGCTGTCTCCTGAATTTGCCGGGTGGTTGAAAGATCTTATCACCACAGACTTTATCTGTTGTAGATGAACACGTCTTGGGCAATGGAAAGCAATTGTTTCCAACACAGATGACTGTGCACTTAGTGGTAGTGATTGCTGTGCACTGTGAGAGTGCATGTCCACGTGCAAGAGATACAAGGAATGTTAATGCCATCACCCATAGAACACCTTGACCCATTGCTTAATCAAGAGAAAGCAAAAAACAAAATTTAAGTGACAACAAATAAAAACATAATATTTTTAAAATGCACCAGAAAGAGAGTTTATGATGCTTTGTCCATGATATTCATCAACTAATAGCACCATTGTCAAGTTTGAAACATAACAAAGATTTAAATTTGTAATCGATTGGAAACGATAAAGTGTGACATTGTAGATCATAGGAAATGTAAATACTTGAACAATCTTTTTGTAGAACAAAATTTGAAAATCGCCTTGAAAATTTGCGACATTGCGCTAAAATCATACTTTAAAGCTTTTTTCGTCTGACACTCTTCAGAGTATGAAACG
>JANTCA010014833.1:0-25804 GCA_024741275.1 Chironex yamaguchii | reverse complement strand
GGACATCTTTTGTGTTCTTATAGACATCATATTGAATATTTGAGAAAGATGATGTGGATTTCCATAACTCTCTTATAATAATAATAATAATAATAATAATAATAGTAGTAGTAGTAGTAGTAGTAGTAGTAGTAGTAACAAAGGAATCCAGACCAGTATTTCCATAAATGTGTGTGTTTACCTGGTTGCTTCGTACACTACAATTTTAGACAAATTTTATAATAGTATAGCTTCAAGGGTATTCTACAACACTCCACAAGTTGATAGTTTTTTAGGAATAAGACTTCCTTAGAACTTTGTGAACTGTGCCGAAAGTATTTTATTTTTGACAAGCATGATTTTGAGTTTTATCACCTTAGTTTACGAGTGAAATCTTGTATGAAGAGGACATTTTATATTTTCTCTGTATCTTAAATAATCAAAGGACAAAATTAGGACATTAATGTGATGGGTATTTATTCTTGAAAAACACAGCAATATTTGTTGTTCTGTAACATGTTGATCTTGTGAACCATACCTATTACAAATAACTTGCAAGGAAATTTACTCATAAAGAATGCTAAACCTGAAAACAAGTTTTATGAACATAAATCCTAGTGCAAAGGTAACTGAAGGATTATCTACTACTGCTTTAAGATAATTACTAATGTTGAATTTTCAGTTAAGTCTATAACACTTACAATGAAGAAGGTGACAAAAAACCTTTGGAATGCACAACTAGATAAGGATGTATTGAACTATAGTGATCCAATGATGATAAAACAGTGTTAATAGAATGTAACGTGTTTTTTCCCAACAGTATTGCATGCATGTAAAGTTTACCATGATAAACAAAAGCAACTACTTGTAATATAAAATCCACAAATCAACATATGTCATTGTAATTGGGGGTCTGTTCATCAAATTTCAAGTAAAGTATCCTTATTGTTAAATATAGAATTATAGAAAATGTAAGGGTGATATATACTGAAGCATAAGCTGCAGTTAGTTGGATTATAACACTTGACACTTAAGTAATGTACATCATGCATGAGTGCATATTAAACATATTACCTTTGATAGAAAAAATAATTTCTTAAAGTGCCATGGACATAATTAATTGGGAAATAAGCATGGCACATAAACACATGTTTAAAATTTTACTTTCATGTGAATTATGCCTTACTTTTTTTAAACATAGTTTGAAGATGTGTATATCATAGTAACCTAGATTATTGAGATGTCCTTAATACTTTTTTGTTTTTAGAAAAACTATCTAAAACAGAAGAGAGCCTTGTAGTTGCACAGAATAGCATTACACAGCTTCAAACTTACATTGCAAATGAAGTTGTTAGCAAGGATAGCGAACAAATGAACAAAAAGATAGCAGCGGGACAAGAAAGAATAAAAGAATTAGAAGAATTAACATCTTCACAAGGAACTTCTATTAACTTGTTAAATGTGAGACTTCAAGCTTTAAATAATATTTTAGAAATGCAGGACATGGAAATGAAGAAAAGCCATGTAATTCTAGATGCTGATAGGGCTGCTAATTTACTTGAAAAATGGAGGACAAAAGTTTATTCACTTTTGGTACAACTGAAAAGCAAGGAAATAACAGATCAAGATGAAAAGCAGACTCTGGTTTGTCAGGTAAGGATTGTTCTTCTTGCCATTTATTAGTTATTTCAGCTTAAAAATCTCCTGAAAATTCAAATTAATTTGCTACATAGTGATCCAAAGTTTCTCTAAACTATTGAAGAATTGGTTAGATGATGGTTAGTTATACTGATCCAAAATGTATAAAATAAGAGTGGAGATGAGAGAAAGACAGTCGTCTCAGAAGACAAAGAACAAGAATAAAAAGATCCAGACCACTGAAGTTTTATTGTTACCCAAGCATTTGAATAAGAAAATCAATGTAAGTTTTACTGACACCTTGAATTTCCTTAATTTTTGCAATTCTATTTGGTTTTTAGATGCTATTGTCAAAGTGTTTATACTTACAGACAATTTGAACTCTTAACTAAGCAAAATTTACTGTTCTAAGATATCTTATTCATCCTCATCCATTATAACCCATTGACTTAAACAGTAGCTCCTAGAAATTCAGGCTATTGTACTTACTGGGGAAGGCTATGCTGAAATTTGCTTTCCAGCTTGTATTTAAGTCCTTTAGTTTGTCTGTTTTACCCAGATAGTATTGAGAACTAGACAGTGTGAGCAGATGCTTGATGTAAACTACTCCTGTTTTTTATCCTGGACAGAAGAGATTTACTTGTTAGAAGGTTAGTTGAGTAGTCTGTATTTTTGGCAATAGTCCATGTTGTTGCATGCTACCCTTACTCTAGTGTAAAATTATGTCAGTTCTTTTATTTTAGTTAAAACAGAACAAGAAATATCAAGATGAGCTACAAATCAAGAGTAAAATAACTGAGAGTGAGTTATCTGACAAGAAAGCAGAATTGTCAATGAGGAAGCATGAAATAACTGAAGCTAAGAAGAACCTTGAAAGAATGGCGCATGATAATAATAGCTTAAAATCATCAGTAGAACAATATAACCAAGCTTATCAAGTCATTAAGGATGTTTTAGTCCAGTGGTCATCAATGCATAATTCATGTCTAAGGGATGTTGAAAAGGCAGTAGGTGTGCAATTGGTTCATGAACGAAGGCTGCAATTTGCAGCAAAAAGGCTGCAGATGATTAAAGGTGATGTTTTTTCTCTGTTTTCATAGTTTGTATTAACTTTTTGTTGGAGCACAGTGATTTTTGACTACAAAGTGGTTATTTCTATATATGATACATTTTTTGTTATCAATTTGTTGAAATTGTTATATTTTCAGTTTTATAGATTAGTATAGTATAGAAGAGCACTTCTCTTTTGTGTTTACACTGCTGATGGCATCAATTTTGTTGAAAATGTAACTTTATTAAAAATTTTCTGCTATGTGTTTTTCAATGTTGGAATTTGAATAAACAATAAGCATCCTGAGCATCCTGTCAAACTTTTGTAAAGCATTTCACTGTCAAACCTTATCGTATAATGTGGTCTTAATAGTAGTACTTAACATATTCTATTGATGTATGTGTTACTTTTTACTATCATTTTATTCTTAACTATTCGTAGTTTGGTCTCTTGTGTCATTCTTTTTGCTGTTACTTAACATGTATGTTTGTGATGTCAGCATGTTTTACAGAATTAAAAATGTTCTATTTGAATAAAAAATCTATTTGATTGTTAGGCTTACTTCATGGGGAAAAATTTAGTGATGACTCAGGTCAAGAAATTACAGATGACTCCAAAGGTAATTATTGTGACATAAAACTGATAGTACTGATGATATAAATCAATTTCAAGGAGGTATTTAGTTTTTTTGTATTGCAGAGGAGTTTCAAGCTGCTCATCTCACCTCACTGTGTGTAAGAATAACAGTATGATGTTGATCCACACATGGTGTAGCTCCAGTGAAAGTGTGAACACTACTTCAAGATAAAAGACGAAAAAAATTGTGAATTTGAAACTATTATTCCTATATTTAGCAAACTGTGAATGGCATGGTGAATTGAAAATCTATTATGAGTCTTTTTACTTTCTGATCTTCATTTTGATACTTTGCACCTATGTTAATTGTTAGTTATTGGTACACTTATGTTGCAAACACATCCTTTGACATAATTCTTTTTCAGATTTATCCATGCCTTGTAAGTTCATGGTTTTCTTTTACATAAATCAATGTATATCCTTAATTTATTTTTAAAGCTTGCACTATCCTTTTTGCACGTCTTTGTCATCATTTGTATTTTCGAATTTTCAACCTTGACAGTCATACCTGTTTACAATGCCCCAAACCAACACATTGCAATACGATAATCAGGATTAAGCATTTTCTATGCTGGAAGACAGGTTTCAGTTTGTTGGTGATGAGGTTTTGCCAGGTCTGTGAAGCAACATCAATGGGTCTCTCTGATCTTGTTTGAAGGCAGACCTATGGAACTATCTATGAATATGTCAGCATAGAAATGTGTTTGCTTCTTTCTGAGAGTTTATGTCATTGCTTAAACTGTTTAGTAATTAAAGTCAATGTCAATTTCACTCTTCTTATCTTTCAGGTGCCTAGGCAAATCCAAACTACTGTATACAAAGGTAACAAGATTTATTATGTGTTACAAGTTTTTGAACATTTTTTTCATTTTTTTAGACCAAGTAGATCTTGAATCCTGCCTCAACTTACAGCTTCAGCATGAGGTGGAAACCGTTACAAGTGAGAGAGATGTTCTGCTAAGTAAAATGGAGACGTTTGGTAGACTTGCTGAAGAAAAACTATCAGCAGTGAAAACGGAATATGAAGAGAAGTTGGCTGGACAGCTATTAACCATAAGTGAGCTCCGTCAAAAGTCCCGTGACATGGAGTCTAACAGGATGAATCTGTTAAATGAAGTGCAAGAGTCTAAAAGAAAAGTTACAGAATTGGAGGAGGAAAATGAGCTTCTGCGACAAAATGTTAGACATGAAACCATGGTAACTACTCAAGGTGAGTCATGTTTTGTTTGGAGGAGAAACTTTTAAGGTTAAACTGAACTTTACTTTGCAAATTTGGACCCATGGAACTTATTTCTAACAGCACTTTCTTTTGAAGCGTTTCAATAGTGAATAACGTTTAAGGGGCCAATGGTCTTAAAGTCCAAATCTTGAGTAGATGTGACATTCCTTGCCAAGATTTCAACCCTTGGTATTACAAGTCTGAAAACATTTTTTTGAATAGATTTGTAGATATTACCTTATGGAGGCAGATTTTATGCTTTGAATTATTCTCCATCAGACGACTATGCCAACTTGTACTCTTACTTTACTTGATCATTTTACACTGAGGTGGCGTGACTTAACAAAAGTAATAAAAAAAAAGAAGTAATGTCTAGTGTTATGTAACGTAACAATAGCAGTGCACTCAAAATAATATTATCTGACATCATCTGTAATATGTGTTTTCCTATTAACCATAAAGAGCTTAAAGAAAAGTTTGAACGTGAAAGGGAGGAACTTGTAACTAAAATATCAAATTTGGAAGGTATTGTTGATGCATCACAGAGAGAACATGCCAAAACGACTGTGGCATTTCGACAACAGCAACGTCAGTCAGAATGGGAGCAAAAAACACTCCAGGAGCAGATGGACCAACAGCGTCTGGAATACGACGAAGAAATCTCAAGACTTAAGTTAGAGATCAAAAGACTCGAAAAAGACCGAAATATATTCTTGTCCACCATTAAGCAGGAAGGCATAAAGACTCGAGGTGCAAAGACACAGCAAATGACACCAGATGAAGAGGAATGCGAAGGTATTGTAAATTCAAGATTTGCAAACGTGAATCCTGTAATCCAGATACGATTTTAATAAAGAGGACGGCTCTCTTTTATTTCCCATACATGTTTCTGATATCTAATAGCCATCTTCAGTTGACATTAATTCCATCCTTAAGTAACTGAATGTAATGAATAGACACAAATCTATTATGTTGCAAAAGGTGGCAACAAGGTAGTTAGTGATAATTACATCAAATAATACGTATAATGAAATGCGTAATAGAATGGGATGATTTTTGTTTTGGTTGTTGCTTCCAACCGAAAAAAACCCCTAACTCATTACATATCAATTAGACAAAGGTTCACAATAGATATACAATAAGTCAATATAGGATCGTTGTAACAAGAAAGGTCTTATTTCCAAATTTGCTTTCACGTATGCAAGTTGTCTATACATTGCCAAAATTTATTAGCTATCTTCACCCAGTGGATAAAAGTTCGAACTTACATACCGTAAGCTTTAGAATGACATATATCACGAAGTGAAATTTGTTCCCAAATTAATTGATTGGAAAATGTGTTATTCTTTATGTCTACATCAGGTTGTGATGCAATTGGTGGGTGGATATTGTAAATAGAGTATTGCGTTTTGAAAGGAATTGTCAATTCCGTGGTAATTCTTCAGCTAAAATGCAATATCTCTAGCCAGTTGCGCAAGTTTTTTTGTTAAATTATTTAACTGCATTTACAAGTATACACAAGATGCAACATTTGCATATTGATAGAGGTTGGAAAAATGTGTAGATATAGAAAGAAAATGCCTTATACGCCTTTCTCAAACTGTGATTTATGATAATTGGGGATTTGCTATGTTGCTGTACCTTCGGTTTGGTATTTAGCAAAAAATCCATGAACTTAATCCATTAAGCCGTTTTCCCCTTTGCATTTATGGCTCCTGCTGAACTGAAACTGCTACGATTATGTTTTGATGTACACTTTGCATAGTAGAAGTACGGGTTGATTACAGTGTATAACCACTTTTTTGCTTGGGGTTTCTTTGCCTTTAGAAAGTGAAGAGGAAAGTGTATCCAGGAATTCAGCAAAGGGTAAACCAAAGAAAAGAAAAGGAGACGTGCTGCTCTCTAGGAGCAATTTAAGAACAAAAAAGTCACCCAGTGAGGACCCTTTGCCTTTAACTTCTTCTGATTTGAACAATGTTCTAAGTGAGTTACATTTGCTTTCAACTACTTTGTTACAAGAGACAGATGATGTCGAAGATCAAAGGAGTTAACAATACTCACGAAAATCGTACTGCTAGCGTGCTTGTAAACTGTTATCAAATTTTAGGAATTTTAATTGTACATTTAAGCGTAATAAATTAAAATCGGAAGTAAGTAATTGATTGCTTTTCTCCCAGTCTCGTTAGTCTTCATTATCTATTACAGGCATGCCTAAATTCCGGGCCCCTGGTCAAATCTGGCCTGTGTCCAAATTTCCACTGGCCAGAAGCGTCTTGCTATAAAAAACAAGATGTGGCCCACCAGCACAAATTCCCGCAGTAAATAATACACACCAAAAACAGTGATTCTAGATCTCACCAGAGAGTGGCCGTACATCTGTGGTCGCCGTCTCGTCGCTTGACCCCAGTATGAACTTTTACTGCCGTAGTATCTTTTTAGCCCATTTCTTAAATGGCAACTATTCACATTATTCAGGTACATTTTTCTTCTGAGGATGAGAATAAATTTTATGATCTCAATTCATTGATTTTTTGTGATGACCAAACAACAGTTTTGACAAATTTCTGCTATTTAACTTGACTATACTATTCTTTGTCAAAATGCACTGGGATGCAATTTATTAAAACAAAATCAATAAAAATATGTTTAAAAAAATTCAGTCAACTTTCATAAAATAGTTTATTTCATTCATTATTATTTTAACCTTTAACTTTCCTCTTAATGCGCATAATCGACAACCGATTCTCATTTGCAATTTCGACCTAGTTGCAGACAGCAGTGTGATATAGTTACACATTTACATGGTAATTTACAATGGTAATGATTCTGGGAATATCAGACTGAATGGTTGGCCCCCGTACATTTTTATGTGATGGAATCTGGCTCCTTTTTGCAAAATGTTTAGACACCCCTGAACTACTGTCTTGCGTTTGCGACGTTTTGTACATAATATATTTCAGAACATACATGATTTAGGAAATTACAGTAGAATGTTATCAGTCAAAAAACTGGATACTGCAAGAGATGAGAGACATTTGGTTTGGAAATGTTTGTAGAAAGATGGCGAGCATATGAGACAAATGCTCGAGAATCCATGTGTGAGGAGCAGGAAGGTGGGAAACTAAAAGCTATAAATGTCAAAGAGGAGGATGCAAAAGAGGTTTCATATTTTCTCTTTCCATTTTGTACATGTAGATCATTTTTAAATTTGTACTGAAGTTAGTTGTGTTCAGCCAGGAATGTATTAGGACTTCATAAGGATTGCGTACCTACGACACAGACTTGCTTAAAAGTATATGAGTTTCTCTGCTGATGTGAAGCTTGTCATGTAGGTCGCACTTTTCAATGATTGGGTGATAGGAACAAACATCACGTTTCACCCAGTGTACGCCAAGCATCAATTCCTAGAGAATAGCCACCTTGCGCTTGCAAAGCTGAAATTACTGTCAAATCATGCGATTCCGCCATAGGCCAACACTTACTAGGAAGATTTCAAATGTGCCAAAATGTATAAGGACGAACATTTTCGAATATTTGGCATAGCTTGATCGTCCTTCCGTCTAAGTGAATCTTATAGTAAGGATTGCCTTTGAGCGGAAGGCCCACCCCTTAATGCCTAAAGAAGTTAAGAACGTCATCAATGCATTCAGGGCAATGTCGTCTGCACTATTGTTCTTAATCAAGATGTCAGCAGTGCATGTCATCAGTTGTAATGAACTTGTTTTGTTGTTCTTTGTTGTTTTCAAGGGTGATCCTTTCAAGTGACTCCCTTCAGCTTATGAAAGAAGCAAAAACTACCAGGTTTTTGGCTCCTCTGACCTTCACTCTGACCCTATGATCTTAATACTCGAACTTGACCTAGATATTATAAAGATGTACCTGCATACTAAAAGTGAAGTTCTAGGTGGAATTCAAAATTTAGAACAGAACTCGAACAGATACACACTTGCCCCCCTCCCCTCCAAACACACACACACACAGAATTGACGTTTCACTGCGATTTCCAACAGTTTCGCTTAGTGAGGAAACACTGAACGGACAACATTCAACTGTTGCTTTGCCGTGTTGCAAATGTGCGGGGAAACATTGGAATTCTGTTTGAGTCGTTAATTTGGAATCAATGTTTGCCACAAATAATCAGACAGACATTATTTTCATTTCATGTAATTGAGATATGTTAAAAGTGGCCGAGGGATGAGAAAAGTGTTAGTTGTCCCACGCCTCGTAGAGCTCTAAGTAGCTATTTTCCATCACCAATAGCCAAAACGACATAATAATATAAAAAATTGTATATTGATCACTCCGCTTGTTCGACGCAGGGACTAACCCGTAAAAATGCTTAGACTGACTTTGATAGAATCGGCCATATGTGCCTAACTCTTGATCCTTCCTCTTCAACATTTTTCAAAAGTAGGATGATTTGGATGGTTGTTTTGCATCACCAATGGCCAAAACGGCATCACGATGTAAAAAAGTGTATCCTTAGCACTGAGCTTGTCTTACGCAAGGTCTAACCTTTAAAAATGTTTATTCTGACTTTGACACAATCGGCTCTGTAACCCCGACTCTTAATCCTACGCTTTAAAGTTTTGCCACAAATAGGACATGATGATGTAAAAGATCGCATTATGAGTGTCAAGTCGCCCCTACAGAGGATCAAACCTGTAAAACTGATTGGAATAAATATGTATATATAGTACTGGGCACCAGAAGCCGACACAGACGATGTTATTATGCACTGTCCGAAAACACTGCCACTGATATACTTAATACAACATTGCATCTCTAAATATGATGATGATGGTATGATATAGGTGTTTGATGTTAGGCCAGTTCCAAATATGTTTGCTTATTGTCTCGCTGTTGTAGAGCAGTGTGGGCTTCTTTAGTATACACTATTTCTAGATATAGTTGTACAAGCATGGCTTTGTCGACGTCTACACTAAAACGAATAAAATGCTATTGATTCTTTGATAAATGTACTCGGTTATTTATCAAAGTCTGTCATTTCCTCAGTACAAATGAGTTATGAGGCTACTATTTCCCTTTTCCTTTTTTTGTGGCATCAATACTTTTAATTTGGTTTGCCATCTTTGTAACTTTGCTTTGATGTTGTTATGTGTGAAGATTTTGTCTGGTGTAAACTGTAGGGGAAGTCCCCTGGTTTAGTCTTGACGTCATTGTCACTATTTTTCGAAGAAAGACAAGTCTGCACTGGCCCCTGCCCATGGCCACCAAGAGAACCAATCAAGAGTTAGCTAGCTGATTTTTACGTAATAAAGGCATCGTTCTTAACACAAGAGCTCAGTTTATTTAAATAACTTTCATTAAAAACCATTTGGCACAGTCGTAAAAGTAGCTTGCTGCTCGTCGTCCGTGGAATCTAGCTTGTACAAAAAGTGGAATTTACCCAACGTGCTTGTCAAACTTGGACCGCCCATTTAAGGCAAGTTTATTTTTACATTAACTAGCAATAGTACTAAGTGCCCCACTCAAAACAAAAATGTGGTATTTACCGATGCTTTACTTTTAATTTCTGATATTTGCATAACCGTACCATGCACCCCAAAGTATTGAACACTAAAACAATCATTGTTTCTTCCATAGTGTTCTTGTGTGGTTTTTTTTTTCATTAGTAAGGAAGGTGATGTCACCCACGACAGTTATTACTTTAAAGAGCATATTTCTTTACCTGGCAACTGCATTGTCTGTTAGTTAGGCAATATGGAATATTGGTAGAGGACAGAGACTGTAGGAGGGTACCGACACAAGGGTAGTTCAGTTCAGTAGGACAGGTCACTAGACCAGATGTCATATGCGACATCGGGTTCAGACTCTTGTTGGTACAATCATAAATTTTAGCTTCATTCTCCATTGCTAGCAGATCATACAAGTCAACGAAAATGACTGTCAAGGGGGTAACCACGCCAGCTCTTTTTGTTCCAGTCTTACAGTTACTAACTCTTTGCCTGAGTTTTCTCTGACTTTTTCTGCAAGACAACTCCTTTGTTAACACTGTTACAACTCAGGCCATTCATAATCCATGTTGTTGTTAGCAAAGGACTATCCTATGATCGTGAACCAACCCAGGAAAAGAGGACGCAATAGGAAAGTGCATAAAACAAATGATTTCATCTCTTGAATCTGGCAGCCTGCAAACGATTCCCAAATGTCCTGTAGACACATCAGTTTCCTCCGAATATCAGATAGAAGGGGCAGTTCATTATTACTTTTGTTAGCTTATTCGTTGTGTGGAGCCTCTCCGCGTTTTCTAGCCAGGAGGACTCTTAGAGCACTAAAGTGCTGCACACGACAAAATGTCGATCGTATAATGCCGACTAGTTTCGGTACCATCCAAGGGAATACTAAGTCACCGTATGAAAGGCGTGATTTACCATCACACTATACACCAAAGTTAACATTTTCGTTCAGGATCTATGACTTGTATTAAAATGATGTGCCTTTTTGACTATGAATAATGTTAGGTTTTAATAAATTCCTGTGATCCTTTATCCAATGCTGTCTTGTGAGGATTACAGCTGATCAAGCTTACACCATACTAAGTGAAGTTTGTGTTGTCTATGTATGGATTTTGTTACACGTACAAACTGCTTTGAATTGGGCAACCAGGCTGTCACGTTAATAAATTTCGGTAAAAATAAGAACTGAAAGTACGTTTCTCCAATAAATCACGAGAAAATTGTCAACGAAAGATCAAACCACGGATGGGGGATCCCCCGTGTTCTGACCATTCCATTAGCCAATCAATAAGCAAATGGTCACTTAACGATATTGTTTCCAAAATAAAAATGTTTGGCGCCAAATTATGAATGCGATTTTTGGCCGTCTAGTTCGTCGAAGGAAAAGAAAAGTGCTTACGGTAAGCCCTTGCCTTTATTATATATCTCTCCTCGTCCTCTTTTGTGCGACCAGCAAAGGAAGTAAATGTGGTTGGAACAGTACGATAAAAGAAATAAAATAACGCGATTCAAGCTCTAAGGATAGGGGAGGATTTAGACGCCCAGGGGCCCCTGACTGCAATTTAACAAAGGGGCCTGTAATTAAAATGATTACTGTAAGTAAACAAACAAAAATATAAGTGAACTGTAACCATAATTGACATTATTATTTAAATATACGTTTCCGAACTTTATTGACGGGAAGATATCAATCGAGTCAGTTAAAATTCAGTTCGCTTAAAATTTCGTTTTTACTATTTATAATAGAGAGCAGACTGAGACTCCTTTGCCAAATGCAATTTCTGACTTTACTTCTTATTCTTTTAAACTTTAAAAATGATCACTCTCCGCTGTAGTTTGATACCATTATGGATAGATAGATACTCAGTGTGATTTAAACATTTGGTATGTTATGCGTACACTTACTAACAATACTCGACTTAGCACCCTGGGTGTTTGTCGTCATCCTCCTGCTCATGTAAAATGAAAACTTCCCTGGCAACCTGCTTCTACATCGGAATTTGAAATTGAAATTGTTTTATCTTCTAAATCCCATTTACCCTCCATTTGAGATTTTAACATTTCTTCTGCGGGTTCTCAAGCCTGATTCTCTCGGAAATAATGAATCTTCCGATAAATCGATTTTTATGTTCGGCCCACTGGACTTAAACGAACATTTGATAACACAGCAAGTAAAAAAGTCCAAGAATCGATAATCTCACCCAACCATTTCTTTTCAAAGTACATCACGGCTTTTTGAACGTTTGTTACAAGTTAGGTTTTGAAATCATCATGCGTTGTTGCCACCGTAGTCAAAATGGACTTCGGCATTGAACAAAAACTCAGCTGTGTTTATGACAATTGAGACGAAAGCTTGGAACACGGTATGATGATATTGGTGTCTATCTCCTGGACAGAGAGGGCAAAGAAGAAGTGTTAATTTGGACACATTCCATAAGAACCATCAAAGTTGCTTAATCAATTTGTAAATATTGTTAAAGTCATTTCAATCACAGCAACGGAGATCGGGAAGAGAAAGCGAGGAGTGGGGATTGTGACCCCTGCCAAGTATGCGATGATGACAAAGAAGAAAGAAATAATACAGGTTCACAAAAATGAACTCATGAGAACAAAAGAAAAATATCAAACCGTTTGAAATTAAGATTGAGCTTGCAAGATAATTCTAAGTAGAGAGCTTTATTTGAGCAATTACCCATCTCTTTCACTAGGAAAGCAAACTGCTTAAATAAGCCCCAAACTTAATCTTTTCGAATTACCACGCATGGGAGGTTCTTTGAGAGGGGGCGCTGACTAATGATTTTAGATTTTCAGGGGAATGCTAATTTGAAAGGGGTAGTTATTCGATAGTGGGTGCTAAAGCGAGGAATTGCAGTAAACTGATCCAGAATCAACAGCAAATTTATTTCTATGCTGGTACTTTGAGAAGAGCATTGTGCTCTACTTTGTTCTTATCAACTGACATTTCCAACAAGAAAATTGGAATAATTTAGAGGGTAAGCAGTGTTCAAAATCATGAAAGTATCCTACCTAAAATCGTGTCCCATAATTCAAGTAAAATGGTCAACAGTCGCAATATCTAACATGTTGTTAATAAATAGAGTGCACTACAAAATGTGTACCAATCCTTGTATCAGGTAGTAAAATAGCATAAGCAAAAACGAAGGTAAATTAATTACAGGAGGAAGATGAGACTTTCAAAATAGTTTTGAATAAGTAAGTACTAATCATCCCCCACCCCCACATACACTGTATTGGCGATAGTCAATCTCTCTCTCGTTCACCTTCTCATTCCATAGTCTCCGTTGGCCGGTCTATTAATAAAACATTTGAATACAAGCAACGATTTTGTGTGCAAAATTTTTGGACCCCTTATTACAGGGGCTCCTGGCTTTAACCCGGTCAGTTCCCCTTAATCCACTGGTTAAGGGGACGTATGATGCGCATACTGGCAGATCGGAAACAACAGTTTGGATTAAGATCATTGCTATTGGCTTTGATTAGACAAGAGTAGTCGTTGTCCGATTCTTTGTGACATAGTTCTAAGGTTCTTTTTGCTTCACAAAATGTGCGGTAGTATTCGTGCATAGGCACAGTTAAGGACATAAAATCTTGAGTACGGGGTACAGTTACTCGTTGTGGCTCTTAAATCAAACATCAAACTTGATTCCATAATTTTCGAACCAAACGTCATTAGAATATTCAGACAGGGTCAAGTTACAGCACATTCAGTCTTGTGATCTGGTGTAATCAATTCAAAGGATGACAATCAGTGGCAGCTGGTGCTGGGGGGCACCATGGGTATTGCCCCACCATTCAAAACCAGAGGAGGTCCTCCATACCCAATTATTTTCTGAATTGACAAAGTTTGTCACTCCTAGTCATATTCAGGAACTACTTTCCGTGATTTCCCATTGTCTTTCTCTGCAGAGTTAACTGTCGACGCATTTCCAAAGTTATCTGAGGGTTGTTGCAGATCACAGGGCTGCATTCTACTTTTTTCTGTAGTGTTTGACCGCGAACTGCAAGGGCAAGATAAAATTCGCCCAAGATTTTGGCATCTGGGCATGCGTAGTTCATACTGATCGTCGCCGACATCATACGATTTTCCCTCATTTCAGGGGCAAAATTGAATCTGCCCATTATCTCAAGAAATTATAGGGAACGTTGTGTGCAAAACGTTCAGCTCAGTGTCGTTGTGAAAACCTATCAGAGCTATCGCCTCACTTAAGCAAATTAGAACCAGTCGCCACTGATGACAATAGACATAATTTGTTTAGAGAGATGTTTATTTTTCCGGCTTCCCAATTCTATAATGCTGTAAGATATGAACTAACTGTCCTCTCCTTGTTTTTTCTAGGTCAACCTCTCACAAAATGATAAATGAATTATTGGAGCAGTTTAACGCCCTAAAAAAATTCATAGAGAAAGCCGAATATGAGTTTGAAGAAGTTGTTTTTGCAAACCATGTGACAAGTGTATCCGCAATGCAGTCAATAGTAAACAGTGCGTTGTTAATTGGGAATCTGACAAATGACCCTGATAACGCTCCATTGGCAAGCAGTTCGCTAACCGGTGTCTGGTTTTGCCCAACTCTTTTCAAGGGTTCGCTCCCGAGTTTATCCCCATATGGCAATAGGCGTTTGTCAATCGTGCTCAAAGATCTCCTCACAGAAAACATGGAACTGTTTTTTGAATGGTCGTATTGGTTTATTTGCAATGTTCAATATGTACGGCTGGTGGCTGTGAACAAGGACCATAAAGAATATCTATGGTGTAAAAACCATTTAGTACACCTAAAGAAAAACTATAACCCATTTTTTATAGTGCAACCAGAACAAAACTTCTTCGTGCTCAAAAACGATAGTGCCGAAATACGTTTCTGGGTAGAGATTATCATAGCTGGTGACGTACCTCTTACCAGTAAGAGGCACCTTTGGCAAGCCATTGAAGAAAAGAACAGAAGTGAGTCATTTGAGAGGTGCAGTGGAGGAGTATCTTATCTCATACATCAAGAATTACAAAACTATCCCTGAGTGTGCAACACATAACTCATCAGAAAATATGAATTTTTTGATTGGCTACTATTATTTAAAGATAAAATCTCACAACAGGATACACATCGGATGCCTGTTTTAAGAGGACTCTGAAGCAAAGCAGTATGACTTCAACACCACAGTTGATTTGCCTAGTTACTGTAATTGTTGTACTAAGAGTATTTGTGAACGAAATTTGTTTCTTCATATTACTTTATTCAGTCTTTGCTAGCTTAATATGTTATCTATTAAATTATCGACTCAAAGTTTTGAATATGTTTCCTACTGCAGATAATCTTGTTTGTTCTTGATGTGAATGTGACGTAGATAATCAACTTGACAAGGTAATTACAAAATGAGTTGCCTTTGTTCTTTCTGTCGGTTACTTTATTACACGAAAATAAATGACATAGTTAATTAAACATGCAAAAATTAAGCCGTCCATTATAAAATCCTCAATCCTCTTTAAGATTGCAAATTGAGACTCGCTTATGTACAAGATCGACAAGAATATCTAGGATTCATAGTTACAAGGATAATTGTATTAAACTATAGGTAGGGGTCAAGCGATGGCTGTTGGCCAGTAATATCCTTTTTATATCCTTGACGATGCCACCTGATTGAAATTTGGACCTTTAATATTTTCCTTAAAGTAGTAGATGTCAAGTAGTTACTAAACTTTTGTTATTCAGTGTTTTTAAATGGTGCATTTGTAATTAGATCGAGATGGCGCATGAAACTGAGAGGATGTTTCATGCAAGAGTATTCAGTTTAGTCAATAGTTTCTTGACATCATTGCATGGACCTGTAAATTTTCCTCATTAGAAAAGCTATAATTCTTTCTCACACTTTCATTGGAATGTACCAAAATGCCGTATCTTTTTCATGACCCTTGTCGTCTTTAATATATGGTGGGTGGAAACATTGCTTTTATCATTAGATTACTTAAAATGGTAAGAATTTATCACTCATGCTTTCAGTTAACAATGTTTATCTGTCTCTCTGACAACAGGAACATGCTTTGATCCCTGTTCAGCCGTAACTTCCTTACTGGAAGCCACAAATTCAACTTGAGCTTAGGCAGGATGAAATATTAAGCTGATCTGAAATTTACGAGATATTGTAAAATAAAAAAATTCATGCACATATTTGGCATTTACTTTTTCCCACAATGCACTTATATATCTAGAGGTGGGTGTGACACAGTGAGACCAATCAATTTTACATCAAAACCAAACTGGCTTGAATGCCAAATACAGTATGGGTAATAATGGGTGCGCCCGACATTTCCATATTCTGTAACATGGTTCTCAGTATTATGTGCCAGGTAAAATACACTCCTTTTGGATAAAGATTAGCCACATCTTAGGATCAAGATTAGGACACTCAGAATAAGATAGATTGGAGTCGATTCAGGATTAGGTTTCCAGATAGAGGATAATTGTGGTATCTGGTGGATGGACAACCACCTCCTGTCATGCTGTACAATCACAAGAGCAGCCATGAGAATACTGTTCAGGATACAAGCTCTCTGTCTTCTAAGTTTTGTCTCTCCAAGTCAACTACATTGTGTTTTATGCTGTTCTCATCTTGGGTTTATTCATTCTACTAAATTTTCACTATTGCCATGCATGTGATGGGACAATCATTCTTTCCCACAACTAAGGGTGGCAGTACATTTCTGTCGACCATTTTCTATCACTTTGCAAACACAGTGAGTAGTATAGACTTTGTTTTTCTTGCACCCTGGACTCTTAATTGCTTCAAAATACGAAGGAAGTTGAGGTGGGTAACAGATTCTGATGATGCCATGATGATGACAGAACAAACGATGATGATGATGATGCATTTGTTATCAATGGAATGAAAAATGTGATTACTGTTTCCATGTTTTGCCACATTTAGTAAAAATCAAGTCAAACTCCATTAAGCCTTATTTCTATGTTGTTTAGCTTAATAACACTCAGAATACTTTGCTCTAGTAAAGATAACCTTAAATTTGACTGGCTAAAGATGTAAAATCAAAGTATACAAAGATGGTCCCAAAGAAGATCCATCCCAAATATTTGTTGCATTCACAATATTCCACAAGAGGAAAGAAACCAAATAAGATAATGCCTGAAATTTACTGAAATTTGGCTGCAAAGCTGCAACTTTTTACCAGTATTGAAACAAAGTTGTAACTTCACCATCAAATAAAAGGGAAAATGATCTCACAATCTCCAAATCCATTCAGACCATAGTATTCGGCTATTGAAAATTCCTGTAACATTTATAGTACTTCTCTCTTATTCCATTCCTTGGAATGAGAGGGAGGTACAAAACCAGAAAAAATATACTAAATCAAAAATAGCATCAATCTTTCTCAAAATGTTTGAGATGGGGCTGGTGTTATAACTGGGAGAGACAAAACAAAGGACATCACTTAATTTCTAAGCTTATGTTTCCATTGCGCAACTTGAGGGGTTTAATCCATTTTATATTTATCAAATTTTGTATAGAATGAGACATAACCTGCAAATTGACAGGGAAACTTAGCCAGTCTTGAGTTTTTGTCTCAACTTTATGGCAAGCTTTATCTGTTATTACTCACACATTACATTCCTTCAATACATGGGACCTTCAAACTGGTCAACTTGAAAATCGTGAGTTAATCCTGAGGATACATCTTCCTGGAAGTAACTTTACAGGGAAGGCAGACACCAGATATACTGCTTTCCATACTATCAAGTAAAATACGTTACAATTTTGGTTTTCTACATCCTACTCTTTTCTTCTCATGAAGCCAACGTCCTATTCCTGTACGTCCCTTTGGTCTTCGACCAAGCCATCTACTTCTGCCTGCTTTCCCAATTATTTGGTTACGATGGTCTACGTTGGAAACCTGCCCAACAACAGCTAAGCAGTTTCCATCAAATACTTTCTCTTTTTTGGAAGGAAGTTTTACTGTCACTGAGACAGAATTGTCAACTTCAGACTTTCGTAGTAGAGTTGCACAAGTTCCAGCGGCTCTTACAAGTTGTGGGCCCTTTCCGGGTACTATTTCTAAATTGTGGACTTTTATGCCTGGAGGTAGTGTTTTTAATGGGTAGGCGTCACCTGGTTTTATCGTTGCTAGGGATTTCGGTTTCTCCCTTGATGCGCTTACTATATCGCCCACTTTAATGCCATCAGGTGCCAAAATCAGCGACAGCTTATCGCTTCCGTTACCAGCGACTAGTGCGATACGTCCAGATCGGCAAGGGTCGTACCCAATCTGTAAAATTTCCTTTTTAATGATCTTTGGGTGCCCTTCTTCTGGTGTTAGCGGCGCACGTAGGAAGTCTAGAATTCGGTACGTTTGTGGATGACCACCGCCTCTATGTCTCACAACAACGCGTCCAGTCTTGTTCCGACCTGACCTTCCCTGTCCTCGACGCACACTGCCATCTTTTAGATACCAAGGAATATTCATATTTGGCAAACACTTCGGAGTTCTTTTCAGGGACCATATCACTCGCCCTACAATGCTTGTAGTCGAAAAAAATCGGAAGGTAGAAGACGCAATTCCAGGCGATGCTACTGCCTCCACATAGTTCAGGTCCCAGAACTTGGACAGGTTTTTGCTGAAAAATGAATGATGATTACTTTTACTTAACTGTGATGATATACAATACTGACGCCCCAACCGTAATCGTCCAAGTAGACTGAACATTGTAAAGTACCACGACGTCTTGTTACATCGACCAGTTCAATCATCACCCTCAGTAATATTCCATCATGTCACAAACTCGTTCTGATTATGAATTTACTTGCCATGGTATGATGTAAGCAGCATGAAAATAGAGTGTATTTTGGAGAGTTTTTGGGTCATAGTTGGCATATGTCAATATTAGTATGTACAAGATTTCTTTGATATCATTACTTTTTGTTTTTAATAGGTAGAGCTCATACTTTCGGCTTCTTTGATTGGATTATTAATTGCAATTTGTTCGCTGTAAGTTACTAAGTACAACAGACCTACCGTCGCCGTTAGTAACATTGTACTGTCTTGAATCTTTATCTGAATTTACAGGCTTTATTACACGTTTTCATTCGTACTGGCCTGCACCGTTTATTCTTGTAGTAATTGTTTTAGCTTCTCGTTAGCTCGAGAGTCGACTATGTAGTTGCTACTTTATTGTATTGCTGATTGTCAGAATTATCTCATGTTCGTCATTATCATTTCGGAAGAGTGATGAAATTACAGAGAACTCGACCAGGGAACAAAACTACCGCATTTCAAAACAGGTGCTTTGTCAGATAAACTACTGAGGTTTTGCTTCCGCGATGTGGAAGTTTCATGTCAAGATTGTTATTTTAATACTCTGATGTAAGGGAAGTGAAAGACTTATTATAAATCTGCCTAAATGAAAGTGAGTAAATTGCTATACGTTGAAACGTGCGAGTTAAAAAATAGAAGCATTACAAAGACGGAAAGCTCTTGACTTTGGGATGAGAAAACACCAGGACAATACATTTTTACATGTTTAAAAATAGTTTAAGTACCCTATCTAAATCATCAGTTTGGTTGTTAGTGGTCTAAGTTAGCTTATGTTGTGGTAGTGGCTGGCTTGTTGCTTCTTTGCAGCAATGAACCAGGAGAACATTCTAAGGCCAATGCCAAAAGGAAAAATGATATCCTAATTTTAAGGATTGCCATAGAACTGAAGACAAGCCCCAATGAAAAGCTTTTGTTGGTAATGTACCTTCATTAGCACAATAAACAGCACTAATCAAAAACAAGTACTTGGTTCATGCTCAAGACTGTTGTTGAATAGGGTACCTGGATCTAGAGTTGATATGACTGAGGCTATAGGTTTGGCTCCAGAAAAGTGGTATCCAAGTTATTGCTGCAGTGGAAACCATACCTACTGACAATGATAATAAAAATACTTGAACAATCTTTTTGTCGTACAAAATTTAAAAGTTGCCTTGAAAATTTGCAACATTGTGCTAAAAACATACTTAAAAGCTTTTTCATCTGACACTCTTCAGAGTATGAATCATCAGAAAGTTATGTGTATGTGGCAACCTATTTATACAAAACATGTAGCAAAATTAGCCAATCATAAACAAGAAAGCAAACAAAGAAAAGGAAAACGAACAAAGCATTATTGGAAGGGTCCAAGTGAAAAAATGAACTCTTTCTGCCTACAGAGTACTGGTTTTCTTGTTTTAATGTAGACAGACTCCAATACACTTAGACAAGAGGATGACCTAGCTGTGCCATTTGTCTGAAAATTCTTCTCGTTATACATTTTGGCGTATTGTTGAATTTTCTAGTAAATTTTAGCCTATGACAGAATTGCATATTTTGGCAGTCATTTTTGCTTTGCAAGCATGAGCTGGTGGTTCTCTAGGAGAAATTGGCTCATGTTGTTTGATCCTGTCACCCAATCTTTGAGAAGTGCAACCTACATACCAAGCTTCACATGGACACAGAAATTCATCTATTACTAAGCTGTTTTGTGTGTGGTAGATATGCAATCCTTGTGAATGGATGGCAAGATCCTCCTAGTCATGAAAACAATTCTTGGATTGACAGCAGAGCAACAATTAACTACAGCTTTTTAATGGGGTTAGAAATTTTTCAGTGCAGACAGAAACATTGCCTAGTCAAGGAAGTTTTAAGTATACAGGAAATTTTTGAGCCCAACAAATTTTGCATTTGCAAAATCAGTGATCTTTTCAAAACATCCTATGGATACTTGTTTTCAAGGAGAATAGATTTTATTTTCCCTAGTTCTGAATTTGATTTAAATTTTGAGCAGATACAAAGTGCTCTATGAGCAAGTGTTCTCTAGAGGGTGATTTTCCTCTTTTTTGGACAAAAAGAATCCCAATGAATGTACTGACCAGTAAAAGTAGCTTTTCTGTAAACTGTTGTTAAAAATTAGTGTCAATTTTTTCCACCAAAACAACAAGAAAAGGTAATTAACTATCTTGTTCCTTTTCAACCGTAAATTTGAGAGCTAGATGTAACTTGTTGAGTTTTTGGAAAAACTTGTTGCATTCCGGGTCTGTTTTAAAGATGGGAAAAGTGTCATCAACCTTGCAAAAGCAAGCAGACATCTGTTGGTTGTTTTCTTTTAGAATACAGTCCTTGTGAAAGCCGACAAAAGTATTTGCCACTGCTGGACCCAAGTGGCTATTCATTGCCACACCATCCTTTTGTTGAAACATTTTGTTGTTAAAACTGAATTCAATACCTCTAGTGTCATATTCCATTTGCTCAACAAAGATCTCTTCTGGGATGGAGGGCTGTTCAACCTTTCCCCTGTACAAAGAAATGAGACATATTTTTATCGTCTCTGTAGTATTGAGTCGAAGGAAGGAAAACGAATGGTATACTTCTAACAGAGGTGTATTCTCAATTGCGAGGTAGAAAAGACAAATTTACAGAGAAGTTCTAGGTTTTTATTACGGACTATTTCACAATCATACAGGCGTTGCATAATTACGAAAGACTAGTTCCAATCCTCGATCGTATTGATCAACACAACACTACAGTCTCATGAAGGGGGACAGTAGTGAAAAGGCTGGTTATGTCAAAAGAACATATAACTGTCTCATGGGAATCAATTTTGAGATTTTGAACTAATTTTGCAAAAGTGAAGGAATCTTTGATGCAGGTTTTGCTGTAGATTTTCAACATTGGTTCTAAAAGGTTAAAAAGCAATTTAGCCAATTTATAATGATGGATAGATCATGGATAAAATAGGCCTAAGTGGAGTATTGCTGTTATTTGTTTTAGGTAAACATACATACATGAATGTTGAGAACCTGTAGGACGAATCTGGTCATAAGTTTCTCGACAACCCATTTTCGTTAAAAATCTCTAATAACCTAAATTGTAATTTAGCTTCAATTTTTTATATACATATCCTTTCCTTTCTGACAATTGATACTCTGAAGATTGTCAGACGAAAAGAGCTTTTAAGTATGTTTTAGCAGATTGTGGCAAATTTTCAAGGCGATTATAGAAATGTTGCGGGATGTACGACAGTGTGATAAAAAAGCCCTATTGGAGACAGAATAAAGTTAAATCTTTATTGGGCTCTGAATAAACATACAGGAAAATAGCTTGATATGTTGAGAAAGATGTATGTGTATGACAGTGAGAAGTATGTTTACTGATACCATTGTCATAGTGCTGCTGTCACAGAATAAAAACTTCTTCTTGACATCAGAACCTGTTTGGATAGCTTCCATTCATTGGGGTAAACATAGGCAACATTGTTGTCAGTGCTCCATTGTTGTCATTATTATGATCATCATTGTTATCACCATTGTAATCAACACCATCATGATCATGGTTATCATTATTGGAGAAATTATCATCATTGCCATGGTCACACTTCAGGTTAACATCCATTTCTCATGCTTAAATGGGTTGGACAAGGTTTTCATACTGGTTTCCAAACCATAGTATCCATAGCCAGTTCCTTGCTGCCCCTTAGGTTCTAGTTACTTCACTCTACCTCCTCTGTAGTCATGTACTACCAACTTGTCTGAAACCTCCAAAGTTGTACATTTATTATGCCGTGCACCCTCATCTCCATTGTTGATTATGAAATCATGGCAACCTACATTGTATTTAACATACATCCCGTCTTCAACGTTGCTGAGGTTCCAAGTTGCAGAATCTTGCAGAGTAGAACCTGTTTTGTTACTTGGGCAGTTTACATGAAATAAGGCAATGTTTAATGTAAACACGATTATGAAAAACGAATCACTGTCAGAATAGCTATGTTAATATTCAAATGTTGAGATGAAGGGCTTTCCAGTGAAGGGACCTTAGCATTAATTTAGTTTTTGTGCAACTAGATGATAGGTGCTTTTAACACACTTTGACCTTGATATTACACTTACTTTTCATACTTTTCACACTAGCATTTGATAGGCTCTCTGCCTGTAAGCTTATTGTAAAACCAGGACATTCTTGTTTCTGTCTGTAAGCTAGAAAACACAACGAAAAACACAGGTCAATCTGGTGTCTGTTTTCTCTTGTCGATGTAACAGTTAGCCTTTGAATTGACACTTGCTACATATGTCCCTGTAAGTGTAACTCAGACAATATGTACCGCTAGTCATGCTTTTCCTTAATTTATAACATTTTCTGTCAACTGCGATAATTGACTTAGAGTCACAAAGGAACTTTTCTATTTCACTTGGAATTTCACTGTTCACTTATGTTGCACTTGTTTGGTTTCACACCCTTTCATTTACTTTTAGTTTACGCATAAGACCTGGGAGCTTGATGTCAGGTGTTATTTGTGACTTGCTCTAACATTATTCCTCCCTACTGTGCATAGTCTAAGGCTTGATTGCTGAAATAGGGAATCCATTGCCATCTGTTTTTTGAACATTTTGTTCATGATTTTTGTTCATGACTTTTCTCCTCACAGTGGGCAATATGACTGAGCCAGCAAAGTCAGTGGAGTTACATGGCATCTTTTACCTTGGATTAGCCACAATATGGCTGTGTAATTCAGACATTGGATACATGTGCAAACAGATATGCAATGAATGGATTGTAGGCCTAAACCTTTTTAAGCTATTGAATGTTAGTTTTAGTTACAGAGCAGGTTTCTGATGCGTACAACAGGACAGGTATTGATGATCTTCATATTAAGATCAATCAATACGTGCAGGCAAACAGAAATATTTTTATTAGCTAGTGAAATGCTCCAAAACCTTTGCCAGTAATGGATTTCATCTTCTACGGATAGTCTTGAGAATGTCTTTAAATTACAATTATTCTAGTGTGTTAAATTCATTGATATTTCTCACTGTAGTCATATTTTTTAAAAGTTTTGTTTGAAAGCTATATCATCTTTTTACTTATCTTCACTCCTTGATTTTAGAACCTGAAGCATTCCAAAATGGACAAAGTCATTGAATATGATCTTGATACATCAGGTGGCTTAATGGAGGTAAAGTAATGTTTAATATTACAGTTAGAGTTTGTTACCCTATTATTTGTTCAAATTAATTGAATGTCAAGTGCCTGTTCATTACACATTATCATATTTAAATTCTTTACACTTTTTCAAACTATTTTACCATTTAAAACATTATGCCTTACATTAGAAAAATGCTGATTTCCCTGCATTTATTCAATGTTCAACATTTTCCTTTCTGAATTGTACAATTGGCTCCAGGCCTTGTTCTGAATTGTATTTGTTGAATTTGTTTGAAACTAAATACCCTTGTTCATTTTTCCATTTGCATCAAAACAATTTATTATAATGTCTAAATATGGTGTCAACATGAGAAATTAGCTTAATAATACAGAAAAACTTCATCCAAAAAGCGTATTCTACACTGTCTGAAAATTTAACCAAATTACACATATTTTCGCCTAGCAGGAGAGCTGTAGTTTTCCCTGTTATGCCCTTACTTGTTCATTTTCATAGAATTACATTATTTCTACACATAACAAAGGGTACATGTATTTACTCTGCAGAACATTAAGAAAAGCATTAAACAAATTACAAAATTATCAAATAAATTCACAATGGTTGAAATCTTACAGGATGATTCTTGAAGATAGCACCAGTGAGAAAAATAAAGAGTAATATGTGAAACAGTGGTGTACACTTGGGGGGCGAGGGAGGCAGCCCCCCCCCCAATAATTTCAGATTAAGAGTTTCCAATCCAGTTTTAAAAGAGCCAGAATAACTTCAAATGTCGTCGTTTTTGCTTTCTACAAAAAGTTCAGTATTGTTTTAAGCAAACAAAACAATATTTATGCCTTATATGCCATCCATTACAGTATTTAAGAACATCGACATTAACAGAACAAATATCAGTTATAGTAGCGGTGAAATAGTTTCTTCTCTTCAGCCACAAAATTTGGGTTCACTCAGTATACTTGCTCAAGTTAAGAGAAAGGAACTGCTCTTTCCTTTTGCTGAGCCCAGTGGTTGAGAACATCATCTAAATCAAGAGATTTGAGGACATCTTGGTCATCGAAAAAAGCATGAAGTCGCTAGCTGTAGATAAATGTAATGAATTCTGAGTGTGGGATAAAATTTGATTCATTACACTGAAGCTCCTTTCTACAGTGGCAGTGCCCACAGGGATTGTTTTTGATATCTTTAAAACTTTAGTTAAAATTGGATAAAATTCCAGATAGATCGCCTTTCCAGATTCAATGACTATTTTGGCTCGCTGAAATTCAGGCTTGAGTGTCTGCCTATCGACAGCAGTGCATTGTGCAAATTTCTCTATAAGAGGCAAACTGGTCGTGTAATCAAGATAGGTTTCTTTGCTGGCATCCACTGCTGCCAGTACACCCAATGTTGTATCGCAAAAGCATCTGTCCAGCTCCTGATGTGACTGTTTTGATTGACAAAAGCAAAAATCCCGGAAAAACCGTGTACAACAGGATACCTTCATTGCAATGATCAAACAAAATATTTACCACCTCTCAAGATAGAAAGGATCTGGAAAGCGATCAGCATTCACGTGTCAACTTGTCCTTGGCTGGATCCATAGTTAACACTCATGCTGACAAACCTTTAAAGTAGCTTAAAATGACTGATATTTCCTGTAAAATTACTTTGAACAAAGCTAACAACTTCATAAGTAAACTTGAACCAAATCTTGGCCCATTCATGGATTGTTAATATTTTGGCTTAAAGTTTTACTTTTGTATTTGTTTTTACATGCACTTTTAGGCTCAGTAATGAAACTTCCTTAACTAAAGACCAAATATGAATACTCAAAATCCTTAGCAGGG
>JANTCA010014822.1:1330-25811 GCA_024741275.1 Chironex yamaguchii | reverse complement strand
AGATGTATCAGTAATGTCATCGATGTAGCAGAAATGTCATCGATGTATCAGTAATGCCATCGATGTATCAGTAATGTCATCGATGTAGCAGAAATGTCATCGATGTAGCAGAAATGTCATAGATGTATCAGTAATGTCGTAGATGTATCAGTAATGTCGTAGATGTATCAGTAATGTAATCGTACACAAACGTATAACGCATCAACAAAGCTAATTTAACAATGGCATCCAAGACTTAAGGTAAGCAACGAAAGGCATTGGGACTTCGTGAAACCACACAAAGCAAAATTGTAACTCTATCGATGAATAAGACCATTCCGTCGCCCAGAAGAAACATTTTAAGCTGCTTCTTTCATACATCAACGTTAACGCAACGCTAAAAAGTTCATCAAAAGGGGGTTTTTGTTTAAGTTTCTACATTTGTTTCTCATAGAATTTAGAACGCCATGCAATATTTTCAAACGCGGTGGTCTGTTTGTTTGTTTGCAAAATACTTCAAAATGTGTTGAAAGGTATCGTTCTGAAATGTTACAGGATGTTCGTATACTGAATGGCTTTAGTTGATTCTTGTACACGTTGAGGTAAACAGGGTTTAAAATTTCGTTTCGCAATATCTCAGTCAAAAATAACATCATATATAATATCGTACTCCCGCTGCCCTATAAATGTTCATACTTGCTGTTGACAAAAAAATACAAAACTGAGAAGAAAGTTAACTGCTGTTGATAAAAGAATTGACAAACAGCACAAAAAAGAAAAAATAAAGTTGATATGAAATAATTAAAAAGAAAGCTAAAAAGAAAAAAGAAATGCATTTTTCGTCTGATACTATTTTTTTACCTGGACTCTTCCAATAATGTTTTGTTTCTTCATTTTCTCTTTCTTATTGTTTCCTTTCTTGTCTAGGATTGGCTAGTTTTGCTACATGTTTCGTATAAATAGGTTGACACTTACAAATAATTTCCCTTCTGACGTTTCATACTCTTAAGAGTTTCGGACGAAAAAAGCTTTTAAGTATGTTTTAAGCGCAATGTCGCAAATTTTCAAATATATAGTTGTTACTTTAGTAAGAAACTGCCACCACCATACAACTTATGCATATATTTTAATACAACTTATGTATATATTTTAATACAACTTATGTATATATTTTAATAACCTGATTTATTATAAAAATAACTGTCATTCAGTAGTATCTATGGCATGGGTATCATTTGATTTTCCAGGAATCTAATAAAGTATATTAAATTAATATGATTATTTTTCGTGTAAATCTAAGCATGGAGGAAACTGAGTGCTTGTCTGGTTCTGTCTGTTTGGTAGTACTGTTTTGATTGGCATATCACATATTAGTGTGGTCTATTTTGCAATAGTGATCCCAATAGATTCCGCATCCTCTCTCAACATCAGTACGTAATCTTGCTTCACAACTCGTTTTATCTCCGTTATAAGGGTGACATGATACAGTCACTCAAAGCTAGTGACTAGATACGGTACACGTTTGCTGTCTACCATACGTCTTGAGCATTTGAAGCAATGCTATATAAGCACCCAATATATCTAGAACAGGTTTAACGAACAATTTGAGATACGTGTATATGCTCAGCTATACCTGGTTGAGAAGTTGAAGAAATAAGAAGTCTTAACTGATTTTCAAATAAAGATCAAAAATAAGTTTGAAGTACTAGCAGAAGCAGATGATGCTAAAGAAAGCCGGGTGAAATTTGCTGAAACAGTCAAAGAGGCTGCAGCAGAAACAGTAAAGAGAAGAAGAGGAAGTAATAGAGAAAGGTGGATAGCACAAGGAACCTGGCAGGAACCTGATCAGAGAAGAATTGCAAAAGCCACAAGAGAGAAAGCAATAGGTGGAGATGCAAAGGAAGAAACAACATTCAGCAACTATGAAGAAGACGATCCAACAATCAACACAGATGCAATCACAGAAGAAGAAGTAAGAATAGCAATATCAAAACTGAAGGACAACAAAGCTCCAGGATCTTGATCGGGAAGAGGAGCAATTGTCAAGCTGCCAAAGAAAGGCTCTCTCAGTGCCGAGACAGTGGAGACGCATCACACTGCTCTCAGTCCCTGGCAAGGTATTCTTCATTGTCCTGCTCAACAGATTGAAGCTAGAGATTGATTCAAAGCTAAGAGAAGAACAAGCTGGCTTAAGACCAAGCAGATCCTGCACTGAACAGATGTTCACACTGAAGAAATGCCAATGAGCAAAGTCTGGAATTTCACCAGCCAATGGCAATCACATTCATTGATTTTAAGAAAGCTTTTTACAATGTGAACAAAGAATCATTGTGGAAGATTGCCATAAGCTATGGAGTGCCCGCCAAATTGATCAACATCTTTAAGAACACCTACCTCAATTCCAGCTGCATCATCAAGGGCAAAAAATGGAAACAATGACTTCTTTTAAATCAAAACAGAAGCCCGGCAAGGCTGTATTCTGTCCTTACCTCTGTTCATATTAGTTATTGAGTTTGTGTTCAAGATTGCAATTGACAATTACTTTCTGGAATGGCTTGGAAAGAAGAGCCCAAACTGACAGACTTGGTCTTTGCTGATGACATTGCACTGATTAGCAACAATATCCAAGAACTGCAAGCAATGAAAAAAATGCTTCATGCAACAGCAAAGAAAGTTGGACTCAGAGTAAGCAATCATAAAACTAAGGTAACGGAAATTGGCAGAAAATCAAGAAGAGAAGCGATAGTAGATAGTGCAAAGACTGAAAATGTTTTAGCATTTACATATGCGGGAAGTGCAATCTCAAAGGACAGAAACTCTGTAAAAGATGTGATCTGCAGAATTGGCAAGGCTATGGAAGTGTTCCAAGGACTGAACAATGTCTGGAAATAATATAGGATGTCACTGAAAATCAAGTTGCAACTATTCAACTCTATAGTAATCCAAACAGCCATCTATGCAAGTGACACCTGGAAAATGACATCAGAAATAATCACAAAGCTGAATGTACTCCAACAGAGGTGTCTAAGAAGAATCAATACGTCAAGACATATCAATGTCAGTTAATCATACCTCGTTTACAAGTAGCCGAACTATTAGGAATGTTATCCATATTGCACGAAATAAATACCTACAAAAAAATTTCGTTCCAAAGAACGGAACTTTTTGAAGAAGTCTTAAAAGATGTTGTATCCAAATGAACAAATACAGGCAGCTGTTTCTCTCCATGATTTTTGATGAGGATGCAAAAACGACTCGGTGAATACCATAGTCAAAAACTGAGAGCAATTGCTTCAAGCCTAAAACGAGATTGCACATCAAAACTATAATCAGTAAGTGCTAGCGGCTTGTGTGTACCAGAAACTTCGCACACTTGGTCTTTCGTTTGACTGTACTTCCTACGCCGTATACCTGCTATTGTACAGTGTCTAAGCAAAGCAATGCAAAAACTGGATATAAAATATGGCAAAACTATCAGGAGAAACGGGCAGAAAGCTGCTAAAAAGCTCGAAATGAAAAGACATCTGTTATTTAGTTGGCATATTTCTTACCGGTGAAGAATTCCTACACTGGATAGGAAATTCACTGAATGAAGCGAAAAGTGAAAAAGACGTCCATCAACACTGCGAGACCTTAAAGAAACACGCTTGTTCCACTCATCCAAAAAGAACTAGACAGGCGGTTTCTGAGCCCAACTTGGAATCACTGGCAGCAAATGGATTCTTTGGATGCTTGCAAGAAACATACTTTGATTATCAACCCAGCTTAACTCTGATATACAAATTTGAGTGACCAGTTGCAATCGACCGATGGACACTCAAGCCTGAATTTGAGCAAAGTAAAATAGGAAATCAAAATCCACCTAGAGTCCCACTAGTACAATAGAAAGAAGTTTTAGTGCAATAATTTGCAGTTTGTCAATAAGTCGAAATTCGTGGAATTCAACTAGAGTTAGTGACTTCGTGGTTCCCTTGAAATAAAGTTTTTTATGATGTCTGGATGTATAGAACGTCCTTGATCACTGCGCTAAGCATATAAAATGAGGTTGTTTTTAACTCCTAACATTTTGTATTCAAGAAAATAAACACTTTCCAGCTTTCGCGCTTTTGTTCTATTAAAGCTCGTATACTGGGGTAACCCATAAATGTTATGCCTACGGTCTAAATTCATAAATTGTTTGCGTTAAAGTGTACAGAAACTTTCTAGGAAACAAAATGAACTGATACATGAAACCAGTCTTAGACAGCACAGCACTGTGAAATCTTACTCGTAAATCATAGGAAGGCAAGGCCTTGATATATATTACTCATGAGTGGAGCATTACCACAATAGCTGCATTGAGAGGGAGCAATTCAGGCTCGAACTTGCAATCCTCTGACCCAAAAGCGAAAATTCAAAAATCTTTGTGCGATCACAACCCAAAGGCTTGGTGAAGGCCCTCCAAAGCCCTTTGCATCACGAGCCGAAACCCAGTTTGCAGGTATGGCTATGGTATACGTCAGGTCATGCTCTTTTGTCCCACTGAGCTTTATTATTGCGCTGGTCTAGGTTCGCACTGTCTCTAAACACACTATTAAGGCATGATGTCATCACAAAAATGCAGACCCGTCAGACTAGTATATACACATAAAATATACAATTGTAGCTTTACCGACGTATATACTATCAACTTCACATTCTGTCGCATCACTCAGGCCTTTTAGGTCACAAATTCTCGGATGGATCCTTTTCTTCACCTACTAATACCTAGTGACATGCCAAACAAGAAAGTGATACGTTTTGTTACTCTCAAAAATAAACAAAAGTTCTCTTTTTGATTACATATCAATGTTAATGCTTTAAAATGCCATAAACTCCAGTCCACGAAACATTTCGAAGCAAAACCAGGGATTTTTGTGATAAATTAAAGATATCGGGCTCATATTTATAAAGTTTTCCTATTCATTCGTACCTTTTTTGTTTGTCCCCTTATTTGATTGGTGGTTAACCAATCGGCAACCACATTTTTGTGCTAGCGTCCAGGTCATTTACTGTTATACCTTGAAGCTTGTATTTTCCTCAAAATTTCTAAAGTTTGATGATTGAATAGTATTATAGTACAACACTACAATACAGGTGGTAATAATATACGATAGTGACTTCTGTTGTAATTCCGTAATCTCTGCTATATAGCACATGGCAAATTAAAACGTTCATACACGTATTAACATTAGTACTGCGAGAGCAAATGGAGCGAATATACTTTTCCAAGATGGACTACTTCCGACAGGCGTTAACCGGTTAACAAGTTCTTAATGCTGCAATATACAGGTGTAATATGAAGATCGACCATTACTGGCTATTTGATTTCTGACAATCCTACAGACCAGGCTCTACACGCATACCAACTAATCAACGTAAGTCGTACGATTAAGTTTTCAATGGACATAAAAATATTGAATATTATGGCATTCACATGCAAGCCATGGTTAGTTATTGCTTTAAGAGACAAACGTAATGTTTTTGCATACAATCTTTAACAAGTGCACAAAAACGTTTTTGATAATGCGGCCAAAAGTACGGGGAATTGTAGCATCTCCCTATAACCGCGAAGACATGGAATAAAATACAGGACGGCTTTATAGATCTATTTTCGGCAAAACATTTTTGGACTCGCAATGGCAGATAGCAAATCAAGGTTTCATATACTTTTCATGTAATCACCCAGTGGATCAAGTCCGTACCGGTGTCTTACATTTTAATATTTGCCTGGCAATGACTGAAATACGGACACTGCTATTCCATACTTTTCTTCGGTCACAGCCTTTCCACAGTCTGCACGCTTTAAAATATTCCGCGTTTCGGAACATTCGGAACTATTATGATAAACGCTGTGACCAAATTCAGTCTCAACATTTTCTCCATTGCCTAAATAGCATATCTTCTGTGTCCTTCAAAACAAACGATACAAATTTGCCTTAAACTGGATCTGTAAATTTCAGAACCCATGATATATATCCGTTATCACGGAATACGGAAAATAGGCAATACACACAAAACGCAACGTCCTTCCTTGGAAAATTGTGTTCAGTAATTAAGTTGTCAGAGTACTGTGTTTTCAACTCCTCTCAAAAATTGCGACTACAGTAAGATACGCACTTTGTCAGAGTGAGGCGAATTTTCTCGAAGTATTGAGATTTAAGTGCTGAGCAGTCGAAGAACCTTTAAGCCGTGATGTTACAAAAGCCTCGCCAGGCAAGATAATGGAACATATTTATGGCATCATCAAAACTACACGTAAAAACGCTTACCAGGCTATCCAATTCCGAGTGTGAGGTAAATAAACTTGACTTGTCTCCACGAACCTATGGTCAAAACACGAACGACTGCATTTAACTGGAAGATCAAATCAATATAACCATTAACAAAAACATCGAGGAATGAACGCCAACTCATCTGAATGGACTTCGCCAAGGCAAACCTCTGTTCACTATGTCTATCATCAATTCAAACGACAAAATTCTTCAAATATATATAGACCTTACAAGAGGAGAACAATACATAGTCCCGTAGATTTTAGATAAATCATTAACTCCTAAGAAAGACCAAACAAGTAACGTTTCTAGGCAAGAATCTGGCCTCCAGAAGACAAAATCACGTATCGCTAACCTTATTGAGTTCCCCAAAACTTACCCACATCTGCCTTTCTTCCGGTCTGAGCAAAGGAATTACACCTAAGTGTGAAGCACATAACTACCTCAGCATTTATGCATACTTTGTATTTGCTCTTTATCTGTTCTTTTTATTAGCTTGTTACCTCTGCCGAGGAAGTCATGTTTCTATCGTTATTTGTTAACTTCTTTGCTCGTCTGTTATCAAAGTAGCTTTAAAACCTTTAAGCGCATCGTTATAAAAATCTAATGTATTTTGATAAGGCTTGAGGCAATTTTCTTCGCGATGATCTGGATCAAATCCTAGATTCTGGATAACTTTGAAATGTTCCGTCACCATTGCGGTTATCGGGACTAAAATTTTGATTCAGCGATAGCTTGGTTAAAGATCGCCGGTATGATATAAAAAACTAATCGTTTCCTTGCTCTCTCTGCTGCCACTTTGAAACATAGTTGCTTACACTTTTAATTTGTTACTTGATCAATACATGGTGTTTGATGCCAGAGAACGCGCAGTATGCCACGCATCGCGTCCTGCATATCAAAATCTTGGTCATCATATTTAATCAAAGTTTTTAAGGCTTGTATAGCAGTTTTAAAACTGCAAATATTTTTGCAGGCAGCTTTGATGGTGGTACTTTACTTAAATCACTATACAGTCCGTTTGCACTTCATTCCTAATGCATGTCGCATCTCCAGGACCTTGGTATTCTGATTATCTCAAAACAGTAACGGCAAAAGTAAAATTTAATTGACTTTTGCTCAAAAAGTGTCTTTGACAGTGTCATTATCAGATGTCAATAGTACAGATTCCCTTGCTTCTCTTATTATGTAAGGAAGTACCGTAGTAAGTCATCAAGACATTTTTTAAAATTCATCAAGACATTTTTTAATATCAAAGGCAACACTACAAAGTAGCGTTCAATAAAAAATTCCTGACAAGAATGAGTAACGAGATGAATCAAAACATCGATATCATAACAACCTGAAAAATTCTAAAATTACCAAACATTACATTCAGGACAGTCATGATGGAATCACAAAAGAGCAGCACGTGTTGCACTGTCATTGCTTGGCTAAGCCATGTTGGAGTTACAGAAACTATATATTTTATAACTTCTTTATAATACCTGTTATCATAGGAAACTCGCCACGTTTTGTCCACAGCAAGAGACATAAGATTGTCTTTAACGTATACAACCATAGCTATACATCTGCATTTATCTAAACAGTCTGTAATCACATAAACCGATTCTGGCCAATACTATGCTGTACTATTCTAGAAACATCATAACAACGAAGTACCAATGACTACTGCAGATTGCCTATACATCTTAACAAAATGGATTTGAATCCATTTGGGCACAGGTTAAATTAAAAAGTCTCCTTCACTCGCTTTTGTATCAGCTACTGAATGTGAAATAAAACTGTTTTATACATACCATATTCTCAAATGTAGATGGCCTCTACCATCAAATTTTACACTTATGGGTATATTTCATGCCCACAACCACGCTGATCTGTGTACACAGCTGTGATCAGCTAACACTTTTGAACCAAAATTGTTTCCACATAAATTTGACCCTCTTATAAAAATCTATGACTGACTGTCCAAATTGCTATGCCAAGAAGCCATTTAGAAAATCTGTTTGCAACATTATGTCATAAATATCAAAAACTGCAAGATGGGAACGAAAAGCTCCATGCGACAAACCAGTCTCGAACCGGTGAGTCAGCAGAATTACTTTATGGATTATGAAGAGAAAGAAGATGGAACACATTGGAGACCAACAACTCTCGATGACTAAATTACCTTTACGTTAAGAAAGCACATTTACGTTCCATTGCTGACTAAACTAATACTTGATACCGAGCTACCGAAGATATACAAAGGTACAAGTCACAAGTTCCAATCCAGCTTACATAAAGGCAGTGGGTACTGCTCACAAACGTCCGAACGCTGGGATATCAACCATCCTCTTTCTCGCTCTAACTGTACCTACAATAGTGTGACACTACATTGCCAACATACATGATACTTCGTTTGCAATTGAAATTGGATGAAGCTATATTTTATCAGGTTTTCTTGTCGCAAATAACCATTATTATCACATTACACTTATGAGAGGCACAAGCGTTCCTAGCATTGTTTTTACATGGGAAAAGATGATTTGCCTGGAAAAGAAGTATCAGATTTGTCCTAGAGAGTGGAATTGATAGCCAATACAACAAACGCTTCAGACATCTTGGGACAGGAAACATAAAATATGGATGTAACATGTATCAAGTCAATACTAATTCCACGATTCCAGGTTATCATTTGGTTAGCTTTTCACCATAGAAATACACTGTTGAAACACCTGTCTATCTCCAGGTGAGGATTTTGACATCAACAATGGAGCTTGATTGCAACAAAAGAGTCAGGGTCTCAATTAAAACGAGGACCCAAAGAACGGGACAATGACTAGTATACAAAGGAATACCAAACTACGAAAAATTTCAAGTAGTTTGAACAAAAATTCTTCAGCAAGGATGTTTTTCTATGTACAAAGAAAGTAGTTCTTGTATCACAAAACTGGTTAATCTAACGGTGAAATATTCTGGAATACACGATATGAGATTTCAAAATCTTTCACGAGTGATGCTTGCTTTAGGTCGAACAACGCGGTATGTGAAGGCTAATTTTCTTCGATCCACAGAGTTTCTTTGATCATAAACATTTTCACTGAAATATAGGATAAGGACTAACGCACTACCAAACTTTGTAACAAATCAGGCGTGTACATGCAGTAGACACGAGATCTGTTGAATTAGGTACGTGTGCTACCATACCTGGATTACAAGGTCCGTGAGAATGAATAAAAGCGTCCACAGATCAGTCCACATTAATCTACACAAACCTGCCATTAATCTTTTCTTAAATTCTCTCTGGGATATATCTTTATAAATTATGGTAACCGAAGTCTTTAGTCCGCATGAATCCACTCCGACTTACCCCGCAATCACCAAATACAGTTACCATTGCAATAGGAACTATACACATCGCTTAGTTGGTGCACGAACGCAGGTATATCGCAGACTGATAAAACATAAAGTGCATAATTTAAAATCGTTAGTGAAACGTCATTAAAGGACGCTTAAAATTTTAACGCAAAATATTCGTAATAAAAAGCCAGAAAACGACGAAATGATACAGCTACTAGATAGATTAGAAATTGTGATGATAAAAAATAACGTTTCACCTTCGTCAAACTTTGTATCTATTTCGTTAAAAACCAAGATGATTTTAAGTGGATTTCTTATTCTTGCCGAAGAATACACAAAACTTGCTCACTTGTATAGGAGATACAGTAGCAAACTTAATTCAACCAGAGGGTGAGGTCATTTTCAAACTACAACTTATACATACAAATAAACAAGTATCGAAATACGGTAATGTAAGCTATACTACGTGGTTACCAACTTAAATCTGAAAGATTACTTTTTACTCACTGTTAAACCAGTAAACCGACGTCACACACATTTCGTCATCCATCCACTTAAGACAATTTCAGTGACCTCGACTTAACTTTCATTTCCCTGTTCAATATATACCTGTCACTCTGCACAGTATTGACTGAAAGGAACATTAAAATGTGCGACAATCAAATTTTCTCTGTTGTCGCCTCCCCATCACAGTCAATGGAAGGTTACGAGAATCACTGACCCACTGAGTTGTCAGTTACCATTCAACGCCACCCGTAAAAAGTATACATCGGCAAAAGAACCAAATACTAAATTTAAGAGTCACTCCAACGACTAACCCTACTCTTTATAGTGAATTGAACTATTAGTTCTCAGCAGGAACATAAATCAACTACTGCGTTCCCCTACACAACTAAGTCCTTCTACAGGTAAAAGGCCTTGAGCCATCATAATAAGTCATTATTGTCATCAAGCAGGGAATGGAATGGAAGTAATGTTTCTTTTTCTACTCACGAAACGTAGCATTGTCAGGCTTAAGGTAAAACGATATTTTGGAACGAATAGTTAATTCAGCTTTGCACGTGTAAACCACCAAGACTTCGCATCCTTAATGTGTGAAACATGACCACATTTGTCAGCAAAAAGATGGCTGTGGAGCTGAAACGATTTTTAGTTGCTTTTAGAACGTAGACGCTTTCATCAAAGGAGACGACAACAATCAGTATCATTGTCTGATATCTCTAGCTTTGTCAGAGCCACTCAGGGTTCCTCTCATCACAAGACATCAAATGCCGGTCAAACGCTCTCTGCAACTATGACAGGTTCTTTTATGTCAAGTGCCACGTGCCATAACAGGGCCTAAAAATGCTAGAAAACCATAATTCCAACAACTATAACAACTGCTTAGGACTTAACATAAGCCTAACTGAAAGTTAATAGAATATCAAATTGTACAGAACAGTGCCGTGGGCCATATATTTCGCAGGTGTGGCATGAATGGACACATCACTACGGTTTCTCAGATAAAACTTCCGTGATCAATATCCTCTCAAAAAGAGCGGTGGAGTTGAAACTTTTGTTTTACTTGTACCTCAAAGCGATTTTAACATTGATTTCCTAACGAACCACTAGCAACACTTAATGTTGGGCCCCAATAAAACCCCTATTGTTTGGCACCACAAACAAAATGATTGCCCCTAAACACCTCTTGCCTTTAAGAAGCCCGTAGCGGGATTTGAATTGTTTCTGTACAAAATGATTTCTCTGTGCGACTAAGAATATGCTAATAAATGTGACCTTGTGTCTTTGAGTACAAAGGTATGACCTTTTCAGGTAAAAAAAATGAATCCCCAAAATGTACATGGCTTATCAAAGAATTCTGCATACATATGGTACAAAATAAGGCTCGGTGATACAATGGCTTGACATGGGTATGTAGTAACCATGCAAATACCAGGCATATCTACCACATAAAAGCAAGACATACATAGCTTTGCCGGTGGAAGATGCTCCATGAGTTCAGTCAGCATCCAAGTTCAGGTTGTTAGTCCTTTCATGACAGGTCAAGCCAAAAACTTGCTTTTGTGGTCATAAATGATTAATTTTACAAATGGAACTTTATGTGGTAAACGGTACTTAAGTTAATGCCTATGCAAAATGGTGAAGAAGCTATAAGCAGTGACACAAACCACCTAGTCATTGCTTACAAGTGCAAATTGCAGGTAAGCAGGCAAATTGCAGCCATTTTGTAAGAAGATTCCCAATGCCACTACATCGCATTACTGGTTTTATTTACATGGGCTTCTGGTGCTGAAAATTTAAAAGGCTCATTAGAATATTGTAGTTACTTGTGCATACTCGTCTCCAGCTCTGCCGTAAAATAATCTTCAGTGACGGAAGAACTTTCACAACTTTTGTTCAAATAACCTTTTAAACAAATTTCAAAATATCGGTTGGATCAACATAGCAAAATGGTATTGAAGAATTGAATAGCCTAAAGGAAAAGGCTTACATATACAATACCGTCGAGAGGGGGCTAGCCAGGGTAGCTACCAGGGGGACCGGGGCCTACAGGGCCCGAAAGAAAGAAGTGTTGTTGATTCGTTATGCTGAAAACCATTATATGCTGAAAACCATTAGTTTACAATTTTTGTTAGGATCTTGAGTGAATAAGCGAGATTTAGGAGTGTACTTTTATCTTAAAGTTGAATTTTCAACCGCTATAGGGGACGTTTGCATAGAAGCGCATGCCTCAATGATAAAATGGTGTGTGGTCTAAACAACTTTCCAGGACGGACTCCTTCAGAGGCAAACCATGGGGTCCAGGGCATCTCTCAAAAGTCCTGCATATTGTAACTTGACCAAGCACATCCTTACCGCTATTCTTTGCAAGTAGGCCACAATTCAATATCCAGTTGCAAAACAGTTCCACTTCTTTTCTGCTTAATCACATTCACGTAGGATGACCTCCTTCGTACTCTCTTTCGCTTTCCCTTTTCTAAACTATTATCCTTTCTTTGCATGCCACAACAGGTGACCAAAATACATTAATGGTCATGTCTCAAATTTGTTTAACAATTTCCTTCTTGGTTCGCGTTATGTTTAAAACTATCTCATTCTCCAGGTGTCAGTCAAATATCCTTATCAAATCATCTTTTGTGCCGTCAATGTCTTGGTTCCACCGTGGATAAAAAACTATACAACGCGAATCTTGCCTCAATTTGAAGTAAATTTGTCTAACCGTTGAAAACGTGCCAATTTGGACAAGAAAACACCACGTCACACAAATATACTAGGGTAAATCTCCTACAAAAATCCACCGCCCTGACTTACACGGAAAATTTGCATACTCTGTTTTAATTTCTCGCCGGTTATGCTCAAATATATCCTTGATATTTAGGGTTTGGGGATAATAAGCTTCATGATCATTTCAAACACTTTTTTATATATTCTCAACAGATCTTTTTTAGCCACTTGGTCATTCTGCATTTCAAATTACGGTTTTAGCAGGAGCTTAAATCACTGAGCTCCTGTTATCCACTTAAACAGCTCTTGTGCGTTCTTTTTCTCACTAAAGCTTTTTTCTATTCTGCGAAGTAAATGGCAGAGAAGACTTTATATTGTAACCTGTACAGTATGTTGCAATCTTATTTCTTCCCATTTAGACAATTTGCCCGTGTTACTTTTCCAAGCTATGATGTAAAGAATACCGTACCATCTACTGTGGGGAATCAAATCTTTGGCGCAGAGAAAATACAACACAGGTAAGCTGATCAATTGGATGACACCAAGAACCATCAAATAGCCGAAAACTATGGAACAAAATGTCACACTTTCAACTGGCAACAAAAACAATTATAGACAAGGTTAACACCACAAACAAAACAACTGAAACAAGTCGATCCCTATAACACATCGATCACATAAATGGCACATCATACACTTTTCCAGAAACTTGACTGCCAGAACTAGAAAAAAAACACAACAAATACAAAGCAGTATGGGGCCTTCCTTAAAAACATCGCGATCCCCATCGTATAACTATCGGCGTATATACCACCTCACCTCTTGAAGCCTGACGATAGGAGAAGCATCCCTGGTAACGTAGCTAGCGAGATTTCGAAAGTGCTAAATAAGAAGCCGTCGCATAGTACGAAACACTCAACAAGTAAAATTATTCTGGCCTCTTATTCTTCGACAATTGCATCTGCTCCGTTAAAGCTGCTGGTACGCCCCTGTCATATACTTATACATAACTGCCATGCTGCGCATTTAACACGTAGCCCTACTCTCATATCAACTGTTCTGTCAAATAGCATATGCTTGTTCTTGAGTTATGTTCAAAGTCGTAGCAGCAACATAACACGTATCAATGTTGCTTTAAGTAAATTACCCTACATGTTGAATTTGAAATCAAATGTTTATTTAAGTCAACATACTGTTCGAAATCTTAGAATACAAAATCCAAGGGTTACAAGGTCCGACTCCAACACTTAAGTAATAGTGTTAACGTATGTCACGTTCTCAGTGCTCAATCCTTCAAATGGTCTTAACTAGCCACTACTGCTCCCGTCAGAAGATTTGCGAAAACCCCGTTCAATTCAATTTGATGAAGCTACGTGTCATCCAAGGACCTAGCAGTATATGTTTAACTGTTGGTCATCAAAAGTGCCATAACCCTCAACCATAGTCGTAAGCATATTTCAAACAAATGATACTTGAGTGATAAATTACTTAGCAATTTAAAAGATAAACGAAAGCAAAACAATCTCATTCCTTGTTTTCAATCATTTGTTCCTGTTTAAAATCTACAAACTTCCTGGTTCATTGAAATTGAGGTTTTGCTATTACACAAAATGTGTGACGGGTGTTTCCTTCTACAGGATGTTGAGCAATCATGCACGGATTAATTTCCTGAACACTTTCCTTCGGACCGACTGATATTTACTTTACTTTGACAATCACATTGGAACAAGTCAACCAAAAGTTTTTCATGCACTCTTACAAATTTTATGGGTAATTAAGGCTAGAGCTAATCTTCCTCGCACTGACATACAAAATGTTAACTTGTTCTGCAAGTAAGGGCAATTTGGTACCAATAAAAATCTTGAGCATGAAATTAAAATCGGATTATAGACATCTAGAGGTATTCTGCAAAAACATTTAACACGAAATAGTAAGAAATTTCTATATTCCTATTGTCATAATTTCGTTGGAAAACCTTTTAGACCGTCATACTATGGAACGGGGGAGCTCGTGCAAGCAATTATGTATGCATATACTGCATCAAAATACAACACGGAATCAACAGTCTCCGGCTTATTATGGAAACCATTTGTTCCGAATCGACGTTGCGTCCTCCCTTCCTGAGTACGCAATCCCAGTAACATGATATATCGTATCTCACATTTATACTTTTCGGTAAAAGTGCTACGTCAAATCAGTCAAAGACAAACTCCTACCTTCACAGCTAATCCGATTTAGACAGGGGCTGTTCATGAGCAAAAGCCCTGTTCCAACGGCAAACTTCTCATGCGTCCAACTAAATTAAGTTCGACTTTCGTTCGGCAAGACTTGTCGTACTAAACTGCCTTTTCCTGTTTAATAAAGTCTACTTAATAGACTCAAAGGTCGCAATTTTCGTGTATTTTGTAACTTCATTTTAACCTTTACATCGGTGGTTAATGTTGATATGCAAATTGTACAGCTCAAGCTACCTTTACGCCTGCCTAACAAGACTGGGCGCCTTCGCGCTCACTTTGTTACCTGTTACATATGTGGTGTATTCTATTAAGAGACGTGCCTTTACATAAGTATGTATTTTAACGAAGCTCGAGCTCTCTACCATGTTCCTAGCTATTTTAATTCTATTGGCTAACGAGATTCGGATATCTTTATAAAAACTCCAAAATACCACTGCAGAATACTATTTAAAATCCCTAACTTCCTTGTCAAGACTTAATCGGTCAAAACGCGATTTTTTTGCAACCAGTTAGCGATACTGCGCTGCTTTACTGACACTGAGAAGTATAGCAACACCGTGTAAAATTGAAAATTGAATATATGAAGCATATCCTTCTGTACGGTTTGTCGTGTATCAAAACTGTTCCAATTAAACAGACAAGAAATTAGCTATTACTCACGCAATTACACCACTGCCCAGGGTGTAGGGATCGAGAGTTGGACGAGAGCTTATGCTCCAAGGTTAAAGATGTAATTTGACGACGAGGGGTTATTAGAAATTTATTGTACTGAATACATCAGCTCAATAGGGAAAAGCTGAATCCATTGCACAAGGAATCAAGGACAAAACTATTCATGACTCACTCTTTTAGAACGAAGACTATGATCGAGTAAATCGGTTTTGAAGAGAAAATAACTTAATCGACTTCTACACAAAGCTCACAATTATGCTAAATATTTTGAAGTCCTCGAGCTGGACTAAAAACTTTCAGTCACTTAAAATCCCAAACTCTTTCAACAGGAAGAAAGGGAATTGGGGAAAACCCGTCGTATAGGGTACCGTTGGTATACCATGCCAGTGTAAGATTAGCGCGTAATCATTGTTTCTCAATCCTTTACGTTGATCTACCTGGTATAAGGTCCATAGACGACGAACATGCCGCTGCAAACTATGACTCTACCTGTTCTCTCTACGCCTGGGCTGGAAAAGGAAAAGGATTTCGTTTAAAGGGGACAAAGGTCTTTGCAGGCACCCTTAGACCCGCAAATCGTATTTAAATTTCACGTAGGATTGAAAAGATTTAAAGATATCTCGCCTTCCATAAGACGAACCTTATGGATAACGTACACAGCTCAAAGCGAGTGCAACAGCTTTCTCGACACTTGCGAAAACGTCATTTAAAACACGTTACAAAATTTAGCACATGATAGTTGTTTTACGGCAGAACTATATATGTATTGAAGAAGAATATGCACCATTAACGACAATAATCGAAGAGCCTTTGAAATTGTCAACAACAAAGAGCGACAGTGTTCTCCCTGGAGCGTTTTTGCGTGGGGCCCGCTACGCTGCTCTCATATACCGCTACGCTTCCACCCCTACCGCTATGCCCCACAAACACACCGCTACGCAAACAGAACCAAGTTTTGAATGGCATCCTAGGGAGCTGCATGACAAACATCAAACAAACAGCGAATGTGTTTTACAAAAAGCCACATCAGACTGGACACTCATGCCACTTCAAAACACAGCGCACTTCTCGTCAGGATGCCACTACGCACAAATGTTTTCCCAGGGAGAACACTGAGCGATGTTGTTATAGCATTCTTAAGCTACAAAGAATTCTCACGTCTAGAGTTGGCGAGGGTCAAACTTGGGCGTTATCCCATGTATTTTGTGCAGACATTTAATAATCAAAATGGAATCGTAAACGTCAGAAAAAAATGTCGGATACTGGTTTAAAATTTTTTTCTCCGTGAATACAAAATTTATGCAGTGCATTATTTTGTATTGTCTTCGAGATATTAATCACATAAGGAAGTTTTTAAGGAATGACGGCAAAAGAAACTATTATTCATGCCTATATCAATAACCGAATAGACTACCGTAATGGTGTACCAGACTAACTCCCTCCCAATTTGTTGTCGCAAAATAAAAATGGTTACTGGTAAAATTTAGGCCTGATTTCAAATTAGATATAAAAGACTTTAAACTTTGTACATAAGTATTGATCACAGCACTATGATGCCAGGTTTGAGTGATACAGCCCTATAATAATGATGATGACCGTCTTCTACAAAAGCACCTACCCTCAGGTCAAGCAACGTTATTTTAGTGGCACAACCGAAGTTAATAACCGAAAGAACATGAGGCTTCCTACTCTTTTCTGTCGCATTACTCTGGAATGCATTACGAGAATACATAAGAGACGAAGAGAGTAATTCAAAAGCCTTTTTATAAGATTTAAAACTTGCATTTTACACAAAAACTACGGGAGTTTTAGGCTCAATGTTTATAGGAAATTGTTTTATTCTACATTTTTATATACATTCCTTTTAAAATACTCTGTTCTAGTTCGTTTAAAGTTTATAACATGTCCTTAAATATACAGCATGCTTCGCATTTGATCATGATCATATGAACTGTGCTCTTTCTAAATATAATTAGTAAAAATGTTTTAACTTCCAATCTACTATTACAGGTCATAGTCAGCATTGACACTGGGGAACAAAGTGCAAATGTGTGTCCTTAAGTAGTATTCAAATAAAGGAAAATGATGAAAGTAAGAGGTCTGACTGCCTTGGAAGAACGGATGAAAGCAATGATCCAGAAGCCAACGACCACTCTAAGTTCTAACAATACAAAAAAGGAGAAGTGTAAAAATAAGCTTTCGATAGATGATAAGAAAACGAACAAAGAACCATGCGAGAACCTAAACGACCGGAAATTGATGGAACTGATAACTAGGATGGTAACACCAGAGGCATGATATCTAATAGATGTTTGTCACTTACGAAGACGATGTGATGAAGAGCTTAACACAATCGTAAAGAACGGATTAAGGAGAGATGGACAATAAGGGGGGGGGAGGCAAGTGACAAAAGATTGTATTTGGAAGGAAAAGACGGAGGAAGGGTCACGTCACTCAAAGCAGTAGGCATGTACACAAAGGTTGTCAAAAATCGGAAATATGTAAAATTTCATGAAATTTCTGAAAAAAATTTTAACAGTGGGTAATTTAAAACACGATTAGACCAAAAGGTACAACATTGTCGAACAAGAATTAACTTTAAAAAGTAATTCAGAAAGGTGGGGAAAGGTAGGTTTTGTCTACGACCACACAATGCAAAACACAGTTACAGCAAGAAGGGCCGACTTAAAGGTCGAGGATAAAATGCAAAAAATTGATGGGATTGATATGGCACGTCCCAGGGAAGCAATGAAGATCGAAATAGAGCTGAAAAGGTAAGAAAATACCAACAAGTATGCTAGGAGACAGAAGATTACAACATAATGCAAAAATTATTCCATCTGTGATCAAATCTTTAAATGCTACACCCGACAAAAACACTTAACTGAAAGTGAAAAAAAACTTGACTGAAAACTTTAATTGAATTATGTGACGCCAAAGTGCTAAGGGAAGAAGAAATTCGCCTGTTAGGTGGGTCTAGGAAGACATTCCAGCCTTTAAATTGTAAGGGGCGGGCCACCCTCGCATTTTAATAGGGCAACACAGCAGCTCATGAGAATCATGCAACTGAAAAAAGGCTGATAAAAATAAATAGAAGACCAAGGTAAAGCTGAGAACACGGCGTCCAGTCATGCGAAAAAAGTCCCCAAACAACCTCACAAAACTGACGATAAGTAGGGCAATAAGGACAGCAACGAGGAACATGATGATGAGGGTGATGATGATGAGGTTGATGACGATGATGACGATGATGACGATGATGACGATGATGACGATGATGACGATGATGACGATGATGACGATGATGGGGAGAATGGGGATGATGAGGATGATGAGAGGGAAAAGGGCGAGGAGTAATTACGCAATTCAAGCTTGCCAAGTGGAGTATATCCACGTATCACGTGGATTACAATTCTACATCGTTTACTTTGAGTAGTGACATAATCCTAGTTGGTTTCTTGGAGGAGTTACATATTTCTATTGGTTTGCTTAGACTAGTCCTTCAATTCTAGCTTGTCTCGTTGGCTTTAATACACAATTCTGGCTAGTCTGTTTAAAGTAATTAGACAATTCTGGACGGTTGGCAGGGAATCATTACATAATTATGGATCATCTGCTTAATATAGCTATATACGTGTGGTTTATTTGCTGGATAGTTACAAAACTCTATTTGGCCTGCTTGAAGTGCGTCAACAACTGGAGTTGGTCTGCTTGGAGTACTGTCGCAACATAAACAGACCTATGTGGAGTAAATACACAATTTTAGATGGTTTGCTTGCCACCATTAGACAATTCTAGTTAGTCTGTTTGGGATACCTCAACAAATTCAATTTTTCTGCTTGGAGTGCTCCACAACCTTAACTAATGTGATTGGATTAATTACAAAACTTTCGGTTAGACTGCTCGGAGTAAATACACAAATCTGTTTGGAATGCTTTGAGTTGGTCAACAATTCCAGTTGGCTTGCTCGAAATACTTCTATTCAGTAGGGTGCGGAAATGGGAGTTATACATACGTACGTAATACATACATATACATAGATACATAGATACACAGATACACAGATACATAAATACATACATACATACATACATACATACATACATACATACACACAAGCACACGCACACGCACACGCACGCACACACATGCACACGCACGCACGCGCACACACACACACACTTTTTTCGATAATGCAAGACAGTAAAAGTGCCTGATGTGGCCTGTTTAACTGCATACTTACAATCAAGTTAAATATAGTGACAAAAAAATTATGACAAAAGAGTTCATAAGTAACACACTAAGTCGAAGTCGTAGACTAAAAGACATTTTGTTACATCATCACCCATTTAGTTGAAAACGGTAAACCGAATACTGACTCAAATTTTGTGCTTGGGGAGCTTAAAGGCGACGTTTCCTCTGACGACCAATAACAGGCACCCAGCTCTACATTTCAAATCGTTTAGGTCAAATGTGAATGTACTCTGGTCAACAAATTTTGTTTTAAAGAGGAAACGAAAAGGAGAGTCAGAATATTACCATATCATAAACAAGACTAGAAAGGTACAGGGGGCCGTGTATTAACTGCTGGTCATCTGTTGGTGAATTATTCCTAAGTAAGCAAAAAAAATTCTACTTTATAACTAAGAACAGAAAATCATTTCAAAAGGGACTATCCAAGAGTTAAGGTTCGTGTGGCGTTCAGGCCAACTGACGCGATGTACACAAGGTAATCTCATAACATCTTAACCCATCTACATAGTTTTACGTCATCCATAGAATAAAACTTGCAAATGTTAGGCTGACGACGGCTGCATATGAAAAAATATATAGCTTATCCCGGCTAACGAAGAACTTTGCAATCTGCTTTGCAGTCAACCATCCTCAGCATAAGTGTATTCCTGTACATACATAACGAAGTAAACACAACGTAAATTTCCTTTTCCTTTTCCATTTTCCCCATGCTGCAAGATTTAATTCTCTACAAATCATCAGACTACATTTGTCTATATCACTTTAACAACCTTTCGTTTTAAAGACGATTATCTCAACAGCTTAGTACTGTAATAGTGTTCATACTTCATACAACTTATGTAATGTACCCTCAAAATCTAGCCGTAATATACAGTACCTTACCAAAACACTATATATTTAAGTTCATAAAAGCAAAAATAACTTTACAAATGCATTTTGAATTCGTATCTTCATAGCAAAATAGAACTATAATCGGACCCACAGATTTTGTGAATATTCTACCTGGAAAAACACAAGTTGTTGCCATAACATCAAACGTCCATAATGCATGACGACAGTAAAGTTAACAGTTCCACCATACAGATTTTTGGTATCCCTTTCAGGAAAACGATGATATCACTACGGGTAGTGAATGGACCAAAGCAAACGTTTCCTGCCTTGATTTAAATATAAAGAATGTTTGGATTGTGATCATTCAAGGATAGTCAAGAACTTAAATCGTCCGTACTATCTATATATTAGTTAAGCAATATTATCAACTGTGACCAAGTGAGGGGCAACACTTGTGGTAGTTAACCTTAGAGCCAATCAGGGTTATAACGATGATTAATGCTGAGGACTTATCATCAAGTCCACTAACAACATAAAGCATTCGACGATGATAAACTTGCAGACAACCGCGGCGTTAATGACTGTCTAACGATGGTCGCATTCGTGACGTGTTAACCATTATGATGGCAGTGACTGCTTAATGATAACGGGAAGACGGTGACTGTGACAGTTCTGGTCAATAAAATGACAGATGAAAGGGTGGTGGGAGATCTTGTAAAACTGAAAGAGGATGCGTCAATGATTGAAGTGATCTCACAATAACAATCATGTAGTGATTACGGTAAAATAACTGATGATGACCACGATGGTGATCTTTCTGATGGTAGTGCTACTGATAGTTGTAGTACTGTTAGGGTTTATCATGGTAGTCAAGACGTCGAGCATAAAGGGAAGAAGGTAGAAAAAATGAACGTAAAGCAAGACAGTGGAGGGACATTATGAAGTCGATAAAAATCTAAAAAACTACAACAATCTTTTTGTGGTACAAAACTTGAAAATCGCCTTGAAAATTTGCGACATTGCGCTAAAAACATACATAAAAGCTTTTTTCATCTAACACTCTTCAGAGTATGAATCGTCAGAAAGGTAATATGTATATATGTATATGGCAACCTCCTTTGTACGAAACAGGTATAGAAACTAGCCAATTAAAAACATTAAAGGAAAATTGAAGAAACAAAACATTATTAGAAGAGTCCAAGTGAAGACAACTTTCTGCCTACAGAGTACTAGTTTTGTTGTTTTAACGTAGACAGACTCCAATACACTTAGATGAAAGGATGATCTAGCTGTTCCAAATTATCCGAAAATTCTCGTTCTTTGGTGCATCCTGAATTTTAAAGTAAATGTTGGTATATTGCAGAATTGCATGTTTTGGCAGTCGCTTTGCAAGCGCGAGATGGCTGTTCTTTAGGAGGAATTGATGCCTTGCGTACACTGGCTGAAACATGTTGTTTGACCCAATCTTTGAGAAGTGCGACCTTTATACTGAGCTTCACATCGGCACAGAAATTCATATACTACTAAGTTTTTTGCGCGGTACACAATCCTTGTGAATGGATGGCAAGATCTTCCTAGTCGTGAAATCAATTCTTGGACTAACAGCAGAGAAACACTTTTTTAAATATGTTTCTATGCGGATAGGAACATTGCTTAGCCAAGGATCTATTTATATAGGGCATTTTCGAGGTCCAAAAGATTTTTCGGTTGCAAAATCAGTGATCTTTTCTCGATAAATTCCACAAACAACATCCTCATGATACCCGTTTTCCAAAAGAATAGGTTTTATTTTCCCTAGTTCCCAATTTAATTTACATTTTGAACAGATGCAAAGTGCTCTATGGACAAGTGTTCTGATGAGGTTGGTTATCCTCTTTTTTTGTTTTGATTTTCTCTTTGTTTTTTCCTATCTTATTTTGAAGATTCATACTCTGAAGAGTATCAGACGAAAAAGGCTGTTAAGTATGTTAAAACTGTGGCCTATTAATAAAAACAAACAAAAGTCTGCAGATTCAGAATGCATAACTATATTTACGAATCCAATGTATGACAAAAAACCCAGGCCATACCATACGAATGATGAGCAAAAAGGTTCCATTTTAAAACTTCCAATTGTCTCTGGATCGTTTCAACTCTTAAGTCAAAAGTGCAAACCTTGTTTAATTTAAAGGAGCTATTCCGAAAACATCGTCACAGTTATCTTCATGTACCAGGGAACATTTAAATGTCAATTTAATTGAAAGAAATGTTACTGTTTTGAACAACACGAACTTTTCGTTTCTGCTGTCGTCAGAAAGGTCAGATTTAAGCCGGATTTATAGTCTTGCTGAATAACAAGACAGCAACATTATCACAGCAAAGTCATTCGAAGTAAACGGTTTATAGCTTGACGGCTGGATGGTAATGCAGCATCTGTATACACTTGCAGTGATCCAGCAATGTTTCAAAGAAGTCGTCCCTTGTTTACATAATTTAGACAGAAATAAGCGTTGGGCCCTACGATTCAGGTAAACGCTGTGTTCATTTAAACGTATAAAATGTCAAATATCCGACGCCACATCCATATTTTAGACGAGGGAATAAAATTTCAGTAGAGAAATTTGATTAACAAACTATAACTACGAAGAAGATTATTTTCGTTGTTTTGAGCGACAGGACGAATGTTCAAGATAGTCAACTAGGACGCTACCAGCACTATTTGCACTTAAAAACCGTTTCAAACGAACTTTTTTAACACTGACTGATAACATAATACCAGGAATAGTTCAAGAAGTCTGCACGTATTTAAAAGCTAACTTACGGGTTCAAAATAACACGATACATGTTCAAAGATTCTACTATGACGCCTTGAAGTTTAAATGGATCAAAGAGACCTACACTTATCAACTATGACCTTCAAAAGATTACTTTCTGTTGCTCAATATCTATTTAACGTCCTATTTTAAAATTGTGACTTGCATGAAAAGTTTCTTCTCTGATCAGTAACACATTGCCTAGGCAGCTTTCAATGGTCATATTGTTTTGCTAGACAGCTTCGCGAAAAAAGTTAAAACTTTTTAACTACAGAAAAATTGCTGTCTAGCAATAAATTTTGCTGCAAGCGGAAACAAGCTCGCAAGAGAGATCCGGTGTGCTGGATTACATCATACAGCAAAAAGGAAAAACCCCAATTTTGCCTGATGAGTTTGCAACATGTTGTACTGCAAGAATATAAATCCACCCTTCACCTTAATGAAACGACCAGTCAGCCATCCCAATTATGAAGTGACTTCAATTATTCTTTTAGAGTTTAAAGCAATCCTAGTACCAGTGGGGCAGGCGCGATGGGAACTGGAACTGAAATAGGTAAGACCCATGGTGTTGTGTGCTGGTACTCGAGACATGACAACTTGTGTCTTATAAACTATACGATATACTACTGTTTTAGTTACAGTTTTGATAGAAAACCGAACAACACGTATCTTGACGCACACGCATGCTATCACCTCCACACATATAACGTTTGAAAACAGTCGTCACTTTCATGTCAATTTAGGCACAAGGAACCGAGGGGTCTGAACATATTGCGAAGAAGTGTACGGGTTGCTCTCCTTACATTAGCTATCGGCGGTTCCGCTGGGGGGGGGGGGGGGGGGGGGGGGGGGGGGG
>JANTCA010014811.1:0-25817 GCA_024741275.1 Chironex yamaguchii | reverse complement strand
AACTTGTTGTGGAGTGTCTTAACCAAAAAACCGGATACGACCAGTAGCACTTACTGGAGACATGAAGCAGGCCTTCCTTCAGATATGGATACGAGAAGCAGATCATGATGAGCTACGATTTCACTGGATAAAAGTCAAACAGGCCATGGAAGTGCAGGTTTTGTGATTTACAATGGCACTTTTGGTTTGGTGCAGTCATCATTTCTACTAGGAGCGAACATTGAGTGTCATCTAGAGGAATACCAGCAGGATTTTGCTGAAACAACCAATGAAATCAGGAAGAACATCTATGTGGATGATATCATTGCAGGAGGATGCAGTAGGGATGATATGCAGTCCTACAAACAAGATGTCATTGCTCTATTCAACAAAACAGGATTTGAACTTCACAAGAGGCATTCAAATCTACCAAGCCTAGAATCTAAGCCAGGTCCTGAATCATCTGCAGAAACTACGTATGCCAAACAAACAATGGAGAGTACCTGCAGCACAACAAGTATCCTGGGGCTGAAATGAGACAAACGTTGTGATGAGTTAGCAGTCTGGATACGAAGTAAAGAAACTGATGCTACAAAACGAATGATTCTTCAGCATCTTGCCTCAATCTATGACCCACTTGATCTAGTATCACCTGTGCTTCTTCTGGGCAAACAGATGTTTTGGGAAGCCTGTGAACTCAAGCTGGGCTGGGACACACCGTTACCAGTTGACCAGCAAGACCAATGAATTCGTTGCAAGTAGAGATTATCTACAGAATTGAAGGTGCCCAGAGCAATCCCTACATGCCAGGCCCCAGTCGACTACATTGATGTACATAGCTTTGGAGATGCCAGCATCATTGGTTCCTGTTCAGTGACACATGCTGTGGTTTTTCAAGATGGGGCAGTATCACAAGGCATCTTGTGTTCCAACTCTCACCTATCAAAGAAGAACTTGACAATGCCTAGACTGGAGCTGATTGCATCACACATGGCAGCAAACACAATCAGCAATGTAAAGTCAGCATTGGCTGGTTTGCCAATCAACCAAGTTGTAGCATGGTCAGACAGCACCACTGTCCTACATTGGATGCGTGGAGAGGGGAGGTATCATCAATTTGTCAAAAATAGGTTCATTGACAAGATTCGTGTGAAAAAGGACATCAGATGGAGATATGTAAGCAGTGAAGAGAATCCCTAAGACATCTGCAGTCGCGGAATCAACCATGATAAGATGGGAGAGCTTTGGTGGAAAGTCCTGGATAAACCCAGTTCTTACTATTTTAAACCAATCATGTCTGGTTTGAGCCACATGAAGCCAGCTGAAACAGGGATACTTTGACCCAATCAACTCTGGCTGGAAGGGCACAGATCCAGCCTCAAATGGGAAAAACGCTTCCTAAACTTTGTGTTTGATCATGTAATCTGAGATCTCTTTTGAGATGTCATTTTCTTGTTTCTGCGGCATAAATTTATTCGGGACTCCAGGAGATTGGATGAGTATCATATAAATCACGGGAGATACTAAACAACTTCTGAAAAAGAGAAAAAAAAGCGAGTTGTCGAAAAACATTTTCGGATCAGAAATGTAGAGTTGAAAAATTTAAGTCCTTGAAATATTTGAAATAAAAAATATATTAACTTCTAAAGGGCAACCAGCACCTCACTTAACTGGCTGCAGCCTTAATTAAATAATGACCAACCCAGTATTTGAAGGGCAGAAACAACGACTTCACATGTCCTCACTTCCTATCCTGTTCTTTTTCACTCTCCATAATGACAGTTTTACATCATCCTCCAAATTCATCATCCTCCAGATTCTGTAGATTCGTCAAATATTTCAAGGACTTAAATTTTTCAACTCTATTTTTTATTCTCTCAAAGTTAATCCGTCACATTAATATCAAAGATTCGCAGACTGAGGCTCCCAAACACTTTGTCGAGAATTTTTGTAATCATGGATTGCTTAATCAGAATATGACGTATTCAATCTTGTAGTAAATGTCAACTTGCGTCCATCAGCACCAAACTAAACAGAAAAATTTCAATTAATTTTTCCTTTGTTTAATCGACGATAAAACTAGCTGAGAACCCAGCTTCATAAAATACTGTTATGCGCGATTTGTTGAGGAAAAACCAAGAATAAGTAAACAAACTTCAAATCACTAAAAGTTACTGCAAAACAGTTATTTTATACATCCTTGGACGTATCATTGCTTAAATTCAAAATTCAAATTCAAAATAATTCAAATAGGACTATTTTGCCAATTTGTTGTGGCTTATGGCTCTTCAATAAATGAAAGCCTGGTTTTTTTCTTGTTGACCGCAAATCGTGAAAACGCAAGTTGAATTCTGTAACAAGAGATGGAATCACCTGTTTCATCTTGACTTGATTACAGACAGTGCTATGAATTGTGCTGCATTAACATTTTGCATTTTTCTGTCAAACAGCCTGGGCTTTGGAGAGCAGGGCTTTACTTGTGAATAAAGGTGTGGTACCAGCTGTTGTTCGACTTTTAGGCTTCTGTTTACTGTATTTAGATGACGGGTAAGATATACTAGGTCTGTCAGCAATAGAGGGTCAATCAACTCGTCAAGAGGTTGGCTCGTCCCTTCGAAAATTTGTAAATCTCGGCGATTAATACGGTGAAGAGGAAAAGAATAGAAATCGAGGTCATCTGGGTAAAACTTTTTTCTGCCCTTCACATGCTGGGTCGGATAGTGGCGTAGCGTGCATTTTTTCTCTTGCTATTCTCCAGGGGCGCTACAAACGCAGGCATTAGCCTTATATTACGTTTTACTGAATTGATATTGGGTCGTCATGCTGAAAGCTCGACCAATTAAGTAGATTTAAGAATAATTCAGCAACTGTAATGAAAAAGAACAACATGCAGGCAAAAATGTAACTAGGCTCTGATCTGTAGCAAGTCCTATTACTAGGTGGGAGCATACAAATGTTCCAGCAAAAGCTCAACAGTTATTTTCATTTTGATTTCTGGCCTCCTCATGAATGTGGAGCAACATGTTTAGAGCACGCCTTCCGCTGTTTTTTTCTGGCTCTTCATCGGAATTTTGTTTGGGAAAATGCCTATTGTCTATTGGCTTCCTGTGGATTTTTTATCTTTCAAAGTGTGCGCCACTCCATCTTAAGCCTAGAACGTAAACAACGTGATACAAATGTCTTAGCTTGGGTCGACTCAGTCGAAGGCATGGATAATTAAAGTTCATCTCATCTCATGAGTCATAAGCTTTTTCTGAGCTGCCTTTCGGGAGATCCTTCTCCCAGCCTGATAACGAGTGACGAGTCCCTCGAAACTCAGCTCAGAAATGGCCTATTCCATGATAAAATAATCAAATACAACCTGATATAAACTGAATGGCACAGACAGGTTGTACTATGCACACCTAGCACACCCAGAGGTATTCTCTCATTTAAGAATATCACAGGAAAATATCCCGATGGGCCCCAGTCAGCTGGTCCTTGGTCAAAAGATAGTTTATCATTTACTTTACAATAGATCTTTGACATCAGACTCAGAGAGCATTATTTCGATAGGTCGCAGTCCACAGAAGCCACTGTTTAAACTGTTTCAATTGAAAGGTGATTTGTTTTTTTAACCTGTATGTCTTTTTATGCTTACGAAAATTAAAGATCATAATAAATAACAAGAATAGTACTGTTAGTAATAATACTAATAATAGTACTGTTAGTAATAATACTAATAATAAACCTAAAGGGAGAAAAATAAAGATGGCGTTTAATATTGTTATTCATTAGGAATTATATTTGATATTTTTAGGCAGGGCAATTGAATTTGCAAAACCAGAGAGCTCAGGCCTCCGCCAAACATATTGTGGTTCCTGTTCTGGGTCATAGAGTCCAGAATTTTGACAGGATCCGGTTCAATCTTTGTTATCTTGCAGAACCCTTTGAGAGCTTGTCCTGCAATTTCCACTTAGTGCCTTTACCGTTTTTTCTGAAGCTGCATGCACAAATGCAAAAAAATGTCCTATCCCCCAAATGTTCAAGAATTCTTTTAAAATTTGCTGGGTCCAGACGGTGATCAAGATCGCCCCCAACATTTAATCATTTGTTCCTTATCCAAGAGTGGACACTTACTGAAACTTTCGTCAAAATTCATCCGTACGTTTTTCAGTTATTTTGCTATAAAACAGACAGACGGACAAACAAACTCTGGCAAGAATATAACCATCTGGCGGAGGTAGCAAGGTTTGAATAAGAGGCTATGGCAAGATCTTTCACAATTACCCCAAATATCCTCCAGTTACAAGCATCTCAATGGAGTAACCAATTGATGCAGTAATATCTGTTGTTACTATTACTGTTATTATCATGACTATAACTTTAATTTTAATTAACATTATACTTGATTGAGCCCCTCTCTTGAATAACTCTCTTTTGGTGCTGAGTGTTCAATAAGTCCCCATCTCAACCTTCAACGATTACCTAAGTTAAAATTTGGGTACGTTTTCTGATGTCAAAATCTTCTTCCTTTTATATCTATTGGCAACACAAGGAAGTATAACACCGTGGGGTTTGATTCTATTACAACTGTACAGCCACGATATACCTGGCTTTAATTCACTACAAATAAGAAATCAATTATCGTGAAGTATATGTACAAAATCATTAAAATAAGACGAGATATATCCAAATGCAATGAAAAGGGTAATTAGTACTATTACGTACATCGATTTTGTCTCACGACGTTATTACCATGGCAATGGCATCAGTTAAGCAGTGTGCTTTGCTGACTGTTGCAGCTATCTGAGAATCCTAAATTTTAACTGCATATTTATTTACAAATTATATTTTCTTAATTGCTCAAATTAAGTCATTTTACTCTATAAGGTCAATAAACATATTTTTAGTGTTAATTCTAAATGCAGAAATAGTGTTATAGTCAAAATTAGTCCGAATATAGTACTTTCAAATCTACTGTTCCTGTCGTTCCTATGTGGGATGAAAATTCACTATCATGTTGCAATTAACCTGAACATTGGTATTGGCACTTCTGCTGCTGGCATTTCTACGAAGGCATTGATGGCGTCAATTGATGACAGAGGCATTTTCTTTCCTCCCACGCAACATTGCTTCTGTTCAGAGTCTGGAGGCTGTCTTAACGTGCGCGCCACAAACTAAACCATCTTTCCCTGGATAAACATTGGAAACTTTACCCATCTGCCACTTTCCTCGTGGAATGTTTTCATCAATAATCGAGACAATATCTTCTATCTGAAGTTTTTGTTGCCTTTCAGGCCACTTCAGTTGACTCGTTAATGTTGGTAAATAGTTACGAATCCATTTCTTTCAAAAACAATTGACTAAAGTCTGAACAAAGTTAAATCTAGGTCTTAGATTACAGTTTCCGTCGAATGGTCCTTGTGGAATGGCTCCATTGGCTCTGCCTAAAAGTAGGTGGTTCGGGGTCAAGTAGTCTCTATCACTTGGGTCTGATGACAATCGACCGAGGGGTCGAGAATGTACCAAATTTTCAATCTGACATAAGTAGGTCTCCAACTCCTCAAGTGTTAAAATCTGTATTCCAATAATTGCTTGAATTGTTCCTTTTACCAGCTTGATCATCGCCTCAAATACTCCTCAATGATGTGGTGCTTGTAGAGTGTTGAACTTCCATTGCATCCCTTTATCTGCACAGAAATCTTCCAATAATTTGATGTCCAATCCTTCAACCATCTTTCTTAGTTCCCTTTGAGCACCAAAGAAGTTTTTCCCGTTATCAGAAATCATTAGATGAGGCTGTCCACGTCTAGCAATAAATCTCAGGGCTTGCAAGAAGATTGGAGTAGACATGTCTGAAGCCACTTCAAGATGGATTGCTCGACTGCTGAGGCATGTGAACAGAACTCCATACCGCTTTTCTCTCGTATTTCGACCACCAACTTTCACAGTTATTGGACCTAATTAATCAACTCCAGTATGGTAGAATGGAGGTGTAAATGATTTTAATCCGAAGTCTGGTAGGTTTGACATTTGCTGCTGCAATGGTGGTTCTCTAAGACGACAGCATGTAATGCACTTGGAACTGATCTTTTTTGCCATGTTCCTCCCACGAGTAATCCAGTACTTCAACCTCGATTCTGCCAATTCTCTTTCTGGGCCAGCATGCTGTGCCTGTTGATGACAGTCCTTCATAAGCAGAAAACTCACATAGCTCTCATAAGGCAGCAATATTCCATGGAGCTGATCATGTGACAGTGGTTCCTCAGTAATGCGTCACCCAGCTCTTATGATTCCATGGTCGTCAGTAAATGGGGTTAGCTCTTTAACTTCTCCTTGTTTCAGCTTGTTTGCTAGTGAGGTTTGGGCAATCTTAATCAGAACGCTTTCTCTGAGTTATCACAGAAATCTTACTCTTCTGTATTTTCCATTCTTGCCAGTAGTCGTATGAAGGATAATACTTTGGCTGTTACCCTCTTTAATTTTCGCCAATCCTCAAATCTGACAATTTGAAGTACAGGCATTGAGAGACTGGGCATGAAATCTTTATTCGTTTTCTTTCCTCTGTGACCTCCCGAATCTGAACTACATCTTTTGGCCATTCCTCTCTTGTTTTCTTTAGGAAGTCTGGTCCAGTTTGCCACTTTCCTGTCAGTTCAAAACGTTTTACTCCTCTTGATGCTTGGTCAGCTATATTTTCATTAGTAGAGCAGTATCTCCATTGGTCAGGATCAGAGTCTGATTGGATTTCCCCTATCCTTACTGCTACAAATGGATTATAGGAGCTGGCTTTACTCTTAATCCACGAAAAGTGCCACTGTGCTATCACTCCAAAAGACTGTCTCTGCTATCTTTAACCTTGTTTCTTTGCAAATAGACTTGGCAAGTCTTGTTCTCAGGATAGCTTCTTGGAGTTCAAAGCGTGGTATGCCTAGTCTTTTGAAGGGAGCGACTCTTGTCTTTGAAGCAACCAATCTAGATTCTAGGTCAGCTCCTTGGATCTCCACCAAGGTAGGCACAGGCAGCAAATGGTTTGTCACTAGCATCACAGAATAAACGAAGGCTTGATGTGCCAAGTGCATTCTCTGGCATTAGACAGCAGCTAAAGTGAACGTTCTCAAGAAGGCTGATCTCTTGAAATAGGTTTCTCCAATATACATGCTCATCACTGCTTACTGGCTCATCCCACGTTAACCCTTTAGACCGCAGACTTTGCATTCCAGTCTTGGCACGAATCATGAGGGCTGCAACTAGACTAATGGGATCAAAAATCTGTGCAATACGGCTTAGAAGGACTCTTTTTGTTAATGACTGACCGTCTTTGAACTTGAATGTTATCTCATCCGCATCTGGATCCCAAACTATGCCCAGAATCGTTTCTTCCTGTCTGTCTATATTCTTCATTGTGGCTTGTCCTTCGGGTTCTTGCAAAGCTCACTTATTTGATTGCTATTTCTTTAACTTGAATCCTCCTCTTGCTAATGTCTTAGAAATTTCTTTAATAAGTGTCTTGGCTTCGTTAGTAGTCTCTACAGAACCATAGTTATCATCCATGTATGTCTTCTCTACTTTCCTCCACAACTCTGAATAATACTGTCTGTGCCATTGAAGGGGCTGGCTTGTCACCAAACGACACACGCTCCATCATATACACATCGGGCTCTCGACTAGCATCCATGTTTCTCCAAAGAAACCTGTGCATATGTTGATCTGCAAGCGGCAACTCTATTTGGTTAAACACCTTGCTGATATCTGCACAACTGGCAATCTTGATTTCACGGAACCGCAGGGTGACTCCAAATAAGAAATTTTAGCAAGTCAGGCCCTTTCATGAGAAATTCATTCATACTGCGTCACTCAAACTTGGCAGATGAATCAAATACAATCCTTATGGGCGTGGAAGCTTTATCTTCCCGTACAACTGCATGATGAGCTATGTAGTAAGATGGTCTTTTATGTTCTTTCAGCTCTTTACTATCCAATTGCCTTGCAAACGCCATCGTGGACTGGACTTTCATGACCCTCTTCTCTGTTGATTTAAGTCGCATAATGGCTGCTTGTAGTTATCTGGAAGCATGTGTGGATCCCTTTTCCAGGGCATTGCACTTTCATAACGACCTCCTACCTTTCTGCAAGTTCTTTGTAGAAATTCGGTGGCAGCTCTATCCTCTGCAGAACACAAACTTGCTTTACACATACATGGTTTGACTGCAACTCGACTGGGGTGTTGGAAACATTTAGCACCTGTTTCATATTTCTGGCAGTAGTTTTCAGAGGTCCAAGTATTGCCCACCCAAATGGTGTCTTGATTGTAACTGGTATTCCTGGATCTCCCGGCCTGATTTCTCCAAGTTGTAGATGACAGTAGTCTACACCAAGTAGAATATCAATGGGCCCAGGTTGGTATTTGATATTAATATCCTTCAGAGGTTCAAAAGAATTACGTTTTTCTTCTTTCAATATGCCTACATCAGCACATTTATGATCCAGCTCAACAGCATCAATCGTATGACATGTTCGATTACCTCGGAGTGCAGTTACATCAGGGTTACTTTACGTCCACATCTTTGTGTTGTCTGTCCTCTAACCACAGAAAGATTAACACTTGCTGGTTTGCCCTGAAGTCCAAGACTGCTTGCAAAGTCTTTTTGAATATGGGAAAGCTGTGCTCCTGTATCAATACGTAAGTTCCCTTCTTGTTTTCTCCCATGTGCACCATGCACCATTACCATAACAGAGGCATTTTCTGTCCTCCCACACAACATTGCTTCTGTTCAGAGTCAATAATTTGACCTTTTCTGAACATTATCTATTCTAACGCTTTCATAGACTCCCTCAGGAAAGTGGATATTTCAATAAGTCACCCATCTAAATATGTTCCTTCCTTGAACATTGCGTTTTAATAATCTTTCTAGGGCATAACTGAGGTGTTGTTACCTTAGCGACCATAGCTGGTACTGATGCAGTAGTATCTGTTGTTACTATTACTGTTATTATCATGACTATCACTATAATTTTAATGACCATTATACTTGATTGAGGTCCTCTTTTGAATAACCCCCTTTTGATGCTGAATGATCAATAAGTCCTTATCTCGAGTCAACCTTCACCAATTACTTAAGTTAAAATTTGGGTACGTTTTTTGATGTCAGTCTTCTTTTTTATCTATTCTAACGCTTACATAGGGTCCCTCAGGAAAGTGGATATTTAGATAAGTCACCATTTAAATATGTTCCGTCCTTAAACATTGCGTTTTAATAATCTTCCTAGAGCATAATTGAGGTATCGTTACCTTAGCGACCATAACTGGTAAAAACGTCTATACTGAGCCCTTACATGAATTTCCTATTGAAAGTATTTCCTATGACTTAGAAATACTATAAGAACGAAACGTTTCTAGTGATTCTGCAATGTCCAGAAGTCTCTTATTCGAGCGTTTTCAATACAGAAAATTATAGGACCATTTCAGAGTCTTCATGAATAGTTGCTTGTTTGTCACAGAACGTGATATTGTAATCATTGTTGCTTATGTTGTATTTTATGAGGGATTGGTTTGTATATTGGATGCAATAATTTTTTCATCATCTGCAATGAATACTTTTGTCATACGTTTATTTCTTACAAGAAACTTAAGATTTGATCAAGTACAGGACGTCTCATATAGTCATTGGCGTAAGTTGTTATTTAAAAGAGCATTGGCAGGTTTGTTATGTTTATCCTTCCCATAATTAATGTAAGACTGCAAATCCTTTCAACTCATATTTTGCATCGTGCAAAAACTTTGTCCGAAAAACTCGGAAAAAATTCAAAAGCTTGGTCCAAAGTTGTTTTTCCGAAAAGCTTTCATCCTAAAGTTTTCGTTGTTGACGACAACATGAAAAGCACAAAATCAGAAGAAAATAATTTTAGGCCAGCGAGGGAATTAATCAATGCATACAAAGAGATATCAAATACCATTTAAAGGAGGCAGAGGATCAACAAAGTCAATATTGGACATGCGGTTATCAGGAGTCAAAAATGTACTAAGCAGACTGATAGTGTGATGCTTATTCTTTGACTTCTGGCATTGAAGACAGGATAGACTCCAGTTCTAGAGATCTTTCTCAATACTAGGCCAGACGTGTTGTTACATACTTAATGGTTGGGTATCACGAATGTGCTGCAAAAAATGGCGGTAAATTTGCATCGTTGATAGAAGAAGTGAGTATTGGGGAACTGACTGATAAATTTACACAGCAAGTTAACAGTTGTGCTGATACTGTACTTGGGAAAGCTCGGAAGACGTAGCAGAGTTTGATAACAAATGACATTTTAATAAAATATGATGAGAGAAGTCTAAAAACCAAGGAGAAAGAACAGCAGAAAGAAGACTATGAAAGATATTGAAGTGCAAATATTGAGGAAACGAAATATATCAAAAAGGCTAAATCCTCTTTAGTCTACCAAAGAAACAAGTTGACTTGTAAGAAGATTTTGAGAATAACAGAGCCTGCCAAGTGTACAGAGTACTGCTGTTGAGGATAAGCACGGAAATGTGATTACTGATGGTAAGAAAATTGAATTGAGGTGGACAGAGTATGTAAAAGAGATCTACAACTATCCAATTCATACATATTCAGAGGTTATGAAGTCAATGGAACAAGGAGAACCAGGAACAAACAACGAATTGCTTAAGAACGGTGGAGAAAAGATGACAGATCCTAAATCCTCTTTAGTCTACCAAAGAAACAAGTTGACTTGTAAGAAGATTTTGAGAATAACAGAGCCTGCCAAGTGTACAGAGTACTGCTGTTGAGGATAAGCACGGAAATGTGATTACTGATGGTAAGAAAATTGAATTGAGGTGGACAGAGTATGTAAAAGAGATCTACAACTATCCAATTCATACATATTCAGAGGTTATGAAGTCAATGGAACAAGGAGAACCAGGAACAAACAACGAATTGCTTAAGAACGGTGGAGAAAAGATGACAGATCTCTTACATAAAATTTGTAATAAGATCTAGGAAAATGGCGAATGGCCCGTGGACTCGAAAACTAATGGTATCACTTCTATACTGCTTAAGTGTACTATATGCCTTATATGTCACCTACACAAGATAATACTGAGAATCATAAGTAACAGACTGACGTCGTTTGCAAATCAAACTATCGCAGAAAAGCAATCTGGGTTCGTGAAGACAGGTGTACTATTGAATTAATAATGAATGTGAGAATTTTGTCTGAGAAATTCAGAGATCACCAGCAAGAATTGCACCATAATTTCATTGACTTTAAAAGGCTTTTGATAGGGTTTGGCTCTCTGGCCAGTTTGAAGAAGCATAATATTATTTGTTCATTTGGTAGACCTAATTAAGCGACTCTTGACGAAAGTAGTTTTGCAGAATACACAATAGCGGTGGTTTAGGGTAATGGTTTAAGACAAGTGCTGGTGTGCGTCAAGGTTACTTGTTATCACCTGGAATGTTCAATGTCAATTCTCGGATGTGATAGGTTGTGGAGCTTGACGACGGAAAGATGGAGGAACACATGGGCGAGGGGCAGCTGATGTATTGCAAAGAATCACACAGGAATCTGAAGGTAATAGAAATTCCTTAAGTGATGTTAATTGCAGCAGAATCGGATTGTTGGGGTTGTCCGAGAAGATTTATCAACTAATGTGGCAGGTGAAACTTTGCAAGGTGTTAATGTCCATTCTTGAGAGTGCATCTTGAACAACATTCTCCTTGTCATTGATGTGACGAATATCGTACTTGTATTGGAAAATGTACTTAAGATCAGGCAAAGCTGACAGAAGCATGCATAATAGGCTTGTGATCTAAAAGAAGAAATGTCGATCTTCAGGCAATGACCGAAGTGTTCAAACAAAAGATTTAAAACCAATAAGTCGTGACCAAAGGTAATGTTCTTGACTTCTACTCTTTATAATCGATGGGCTGCCAAATGTTGTAGGCATATTTGACAGGGTAAATAGTGCCAAATTCAAAAATACATCTGAAAAGGATGTCGAGGCTTCACAGTACTTCGTAAATGATTCGTTGGAACATTTGGCGAGAAAAGTAGAAGCTTTAGACTAATGGCAGCAACGTGTACTGCGAAAACAAAAGTTGTGGAAGAACTGGCAGTAACAAAACTAGCTGAATCAGTACTCATGTCCTGTGGTTTTTGGTTCGTTGTTGGTGTAAAATTATACAATTACTACTGTATTCTGGAGAATAGCAGTACAAAGGGACAATAGAAGAAATGCAAAAATACGTGATGACGTGCAAAACTGTCAGTAAAACACACCAGACTAATTGTTTGAATGTCTAGGCTGTGCAGTGCAGAACAGTGGCAGTGTAGAACAGTAGCAGATGTACTAATTACGTTATGTTAGTTGACATATGCAGATTGACATGGACTATTCGATTGTCAAGTTCGAAAAGAGAGTCGAACATGTCTGTAGAATAACTATTTCTATCCAGGAGTATAAGTTGTTAGATAGCAGAACGAACCCGACGGGATTGGATAGTTGAATCAAGCAATAGATGGCTATGGCTAACAATTTCCATTTACACATGCCGCCCTTCGATCCAGATATAGAGATCGGTGCAAGTGTTGCTCCAAAATGGAAGCTATGGGTATGTGATTTTACTACGTTTTTAGTTGCAAATGACATCACTGATACCAAATGTCAGCGTGTCATGCTACTGTTTCTGGCTGGCCCTAGAGTCCGCGATATCTTTCGTCAATTGCCTGACACTGGTGAGGATTATGACTTTGCTACTGCTTTGGAGAAACTTGATGAGTATTTTGAGCCTCAAAAGAATAGAGTTTATGAAGTCTATAAATTTCGTCAGGCCAAGCAAACCCTCAAGAGAACATTGATCAATTTCATACTCGACTACATGGTCTCGGGGAGACTTGCAAGTTCCATGATCTAGACTTTAAGATATTGCTACAAATCGTTCTTCACGGCACGTCTAGTCGCCTTTGAAAACTAGCTTTGTGGGATAGCCGGATGACATTAAAGAATTTATTGCTCCTTGGTCGTCAAGAAGAAATGAGTAAATTTCAACCAGCCGCTATCCAGAGTAAAGGGCCTGAGGAAATCAGCTATTTCCAGAAGAAACCGAGCACAACTCAACCACATGCCATACCTGCGGTGGAGAAGGGCCTCATCAGAATGGTAAATGTCCTGCCAAAGGTAGGAAATGCCGGAAATGCAATAAGCTCAACCATTTTGCACGGAAATGTCGGTCAAAACAAAAGCATTCTCAACCAAGCAATCCACACACTGCCATACGACCTCTGGATATTGCAGTAAGTAATGATTAAGATAGTGAGATCGAATATTGTTATGCTGTAGAGACAAAACGCAATCTATCTAAGCCACAAATGGAATATTTGTGTCAATGGCCAAGTCCTCAATTTCTTAATTGATACCGGATCCTCAATCAACGTGATTAGTAACCGAATCTATGAGCATAAATTCAAAGATGTTGCATTGCACAAAACCAACATCAAGGCTATGCCATTTACTTCAAAGACTCCCGTGCAAATAAAAGGAATGTTTCTAGCAACATTCGAAACTAAGCAAAAATTTGCTGTAGCCAGGATCTATGTCACTGCATGATGGAGGTTGTTTGCTTAGCCCAACTGCCCAAGACTTGGGATTTGTGAGTTTGAATTTGAACACAGTACGTTTATCTAAAACACACTCCCATCAATTGCCGGACTTGGATCACATTCCCGATTCTCAAATCAAAGCAATTCTTAGACAGCACCACACAGTTTTTCGTGGTATTGGTAGGCTGACAGATTGGCAAATTAAATTCAGCATCGACAAAGAAGTGAAACCAGTTGCTCAACAAACACGGAGAGTTCCATTTCTTGTGGATCACACTCCCGATTCTCAAATCAAAGCAATTCTTAGACAGCACCACACAGTTTTTCGTGGTATTGGTAGGCTGACAGACCGGGAAATTAAACTCAGTATCGACAAAGAAGTGAAACCAGTTGCTCAACAAACACGGAGAGTTCCATTTCATGTTAGAGAGAAAGTGGAATTAGAGCTGCAGAAGCTTGAAGCACAAGATATAATAGAAAAAGTATCAGGTAATGAACACACTGACTGGGTATCACCAATCGTGGTAGTACCTAAAAAAGATGGCAAAATACGTGTCTGCGTGGATATACCGATATAAACGACTCAATTTTGGAACTAATTCCGCAGCTGAGATCTTTCCACACCCTGTCTCAAGTTTTACAAGGACTGAAAGGAGTCAGGAACATAGCTGATGATATCTTAATCTTTGCTCCAACAGGAGAAGCTCACAATGCAGCATTGAAAACATGTTTGCAAAGGAATACAACTTGAAGCTTAATATTGAGAAATGTGAATTTCTAAAGAACCATTTAGAGTTTTTCAGATTTGTGTTTTCAGAAAAGGGAACACAACCAGATCCAAAGAAAATTGCAGCCTTCCTTAACACAGCACAGCCTCAAACAGCAAATGAGATAAGAAGTGGTATGGCTAATTATAGTGCACAATTTATCAAGAACTTTGCCACAATAACAGAGCCTTTACACAAATTAACCTGCAAAAACATACAAATGGAATGGACAAATGAACACCAGGAAGCTTATGATACACTAAAAATCGCCTTAACTAACAGCCCTGTAATGAGCTATTTCGATGCCTCAAAGGAAACACAGATCCTGGTCGATGCAGGTCCAGTTGGCTCATTTGCCATTCTAGCCCAAAGTACAAATAGCCTATGCCAGTAGAGCATTGACCGATACCGAGACACGGTATTCGCAAACAGAAAAAGAAGCCCTTGCTATTGTTTGGGGTTTTGAACACTACCATTTATATGTCTATGGTGCTCCATTCATCCTCTATTCAAACCACAGGCCCCTAGAACTTATATTTGGAGACCCAGTGTCCAAAGCACCAGCAAGAACTGAACGCTGGATGCTGCGTCTTCAACAGTATGACTTTTCTGTTGTCTACAAAGCTGGTGCAGAAAATCCCACTGATTTTCTTTCACGACACCCAGTGAAAATTGAATCAAAAGAGCAGAGGAATCTAGCAGAGGAATATGTTCATTTTCGTGCAAACTCAGCTGTCCCAGACTCACAGACACTGGCTGACATTGCAGCTGCTATGAAAGAAGATCGCACACTTCAAGCAATAAGAGCAGCTTTGAAAACAGGTTATTGGAATGTTGGTCACTTAAATCCGTACAGGCAGATCAAAGGCGAAATTACCCTTGATCAGACTAATCATATTTTCCTACGTGGAACTCGATTGATTCTTCCAGAATCATTGCAAGATCATGTTATCAAATTGGCACATCAAGGACATCAAGGACATTCAGAGACCACAGCCTTCTTGCGAGAATATGTATGGTTTCCAAACCTTGGTACCAAAGTCAGATCAGAAATTGATGGTTGCCTAGCATTCCAATCATTAGCACAGCCAAACCCCTCAGAACCATTATTATCAACACCAATGCCAAACTATCCATGGGAACATGTCAAGATTGATTTCTATGATCCATTTTCATTTGGTCATTACCTCCTAGTCGTAATTGACTGTTACTCGAGATTCCCAGAAGCAGAAGTACTTAAATCTACAGCTTCAATGAGAGTCATCTGAAAGCTGGACACAATCTTTGCTCGCCATGGAATTCCAGCTAAAATAACATCCGACAATGGTCCACCTTTTCAAAGTGAACCAAGCGATATATGAAACACCTCGGCTTCACTCATCATCATTCAACCCCACTTTGGCCTCAGGGTAATTCAGAAGTCGAAGCTTTCAACAAGCCTTTAGAGAAAGCTATTAAGGCAGCGCATGTCGAAAATCGACCATGGCAGCAAGAAATATCTAGGTTCCTCCTGAATTCTCGTGCTACGCCCCATACAACAACAAACGTACCACCCTCACAACTCCTGTACAACGGCTAAATAAGAGGTACTTTACCAACATTGCCTAAAACCACCCAAGTCATAGATCGCCATAAAGAAGCAAAAGACACTCAAAACTTGAGGGGAAAAAGGACGATAATACGCTAATCATCGTCGTAGTGCAAAAGAATCTCTAATACAGGTAGGAGATAGAGTTCTTATCAAGCAAGCGAAGAGACACAAACATCAATTTTAACCCAACTCCTTATACTATTGTACCTGCTAGTGGATCACGACTAACTGCTGAACGAAATGGTCATAGAATAACAAGAAATATATCTTTCTTCAAAAGATTTGCTTGCAGTAAACATGATGATGATGATATCTCTATGGACGATCAAACCCTTGCACAATCGAACGACGAACAGAATGAAAGACCTGCAGAACAAGTTCTTAGAAGATCAACAAGGCTACGAACTCAAACAAAGCATTAAGGAGAATCAATAGACTCCAGTTTAATTACTTAACTATTTTGTTATGTTATGACTTACTATATACGTTCATTGATAAAGACATTTCTAAAAGGGGGAGTAATGTAGCAATTACGTTATGTTAGTTGACAGATGCAGATTGACATAAACTATTCAATTGTCAAGTTCGAAAAGAGAGTCGAACATGTCTGTAGAATCATGGTTTCTATCGAGGAGTATAAGGTGTTAGATAGCAGAACGAACCCGACGTGATAGGATAGTTGAATCAAGCAATAGAAATATAAGAATAAAACACCAGGTTTCACTCAACCAGCATTTGTTGCGATAAAGGCTAAAGTCAAAGCAGCAAGAAATACTGGAAATAACATTGTTTGCGCCTTAATGTTGGATCAAATGGCCTTAAGAAAACAGGTGTTTTGGGATGAAAAAAGTTTACAGGGTCTTTCCATATCCTATTTAACTGGAGAAAAAAGTTGACATTTTTTTGGATGTTTGCCACATGTTCTAATAGTGTAATTCTTGATGGTTTTAGGAAAAAGATATGCTGGAAATATATAGAAAACGTACATAAATTACAAGATAATGAGGAACTGAGGCTAGGTAACAAAATAAAAGCAAATCATATTAAATGGAAACAACAGCCAATGAAAGTCAATCTTGCTGCCCAAACATTTAGTGCCAGTGTAGCTGATGCTATTGAATATTGCAGAACAGTCCTAAAAATTCCCACAGTTTCAGTTTTCAGAGGCAACTGTTAAGCTTATTCATTTGTTTGATCGACTGCTTGATGTTTTAAATTCAAGAAATCCACTTGGTTATGGGTGTAAGGTAGCCCTGAGGATCAGAAACAAACACATTTAGTATCCTTTCCTCGACCACGCATGTACCTACATCTCTCTTCTTACAGACACAGCAGGTAAACTCATGTATGACTCTAGAAGGAAGACCGGGTTCATTGGCTTCTTAGTGGCCATTCGCAGTGCACAGAATTTGTTTGCCAATTTGGTGGAAACACACAATGAACCACTGAAGTATATCTTAACATACCAATTCAGTGAGGATCATCTCGAATTATTCGTCAGTGTAATACGTTCAGCAGGTGGTTTCAATAATAACCCAACCACTCAACAATTTACAGCAGATTACAAAAGGCTGTTAATGAGTAGTATTGAGGGGAACAATGGAAACTGTCAAAGTCAAGATGCAACTGACATCCTTTATGTAGTTGGCGATACCTGCTTAATAAATGGACAGGATACATCAATTTCAGAAACAACTGTAATAAGAAGCATTTACTGGACAGGCAAATGCCTTCGAATTTTGAGCACGATTATTGCATGCCAAGCATATCCAAACTATCTGAATATAAAAAGGCTGCAATTTCATATATTGCTGGATTTGTTGCACGTATGGTTCAAAGGAAAAGGTTTTGTTTGACATGTTGCAGAGCACTTGGATCCCACAGTCATGCCTGTTGAAAGGGGCAACATTAAATGTGTAACTCAAGTTTGACTTTATACAAGTTTATTTCAACACTCCCTCTTCTCCCCTCCATAGTAAAGAGAGTCATGGCTCTCAAAAGTATAACAAACACCCTAACTCGATCCTATACTAGTTACTGATATCAAGCTTGCATTGCTTCTTAATTAAAATTGTTTGACATTTGACAAACTTTAAAAAGTATGCCAATATTTGATAAGCAACGTTGCAACAAAAGACTTTGTAAAATGGCTTGTAAATAATGTGAAATGATGCGAGTATCGTAGCGTTTCAATCCTCGAAATTTTCATAATTCTGCGTTGTCAGTTGTTACATGATGCTTATAATAAATGTAAATTTGAAACAAAGCTAAATCACATTCAGAAGTTTCTTTCCTGCCTAATACGTTCTTGCATTCACTTTCATGACATATTTCAAATTTATTCAGGTGCACACTTCTATTATTGCACACTTTGTTTTGAAGTCACTAACACCAGAGATCTCGTCAAGGAAGGATCTGGAATCCAGACGGGTTTAAATAAGACCAACTTACCACCCGTAGCATCAAGCTTTACAAGCTGCGACTGAATATTGTTGACATTTACAGACACTTTTCGTTGTAGAATAGACTCTGGGCACCAGATAAATGGGAACAGTGGGGACAGCAGCCCTCTCTGTCTTCCTTCTACGGGGTTAGTAGAGGCAGCTTTGTGCCCTATGTAGCAAAAATTGTTGAATATATGTATTCCACACGGAACAGTTAAGTTCCGTTTTGTTGAGATGGCATGCATTCACACGAGATTGATTATCCTGTGGAGCTTGTTAAGTAAGGATATATCAAAAAAACAAAATAGGACAATTTGGGGGACAAAGTATTTTTCTTACTGACATTACATAATAAAGGGTCTCAACTGGCCAATTAACTGCTATTTATACAATTCCAGGCCTTACCAATTTTCCTAATCCGATTTTCGTCTGGTTACTAAATGACATTGACACAGAATCTTTTGCAGAAGTTTTAAATGGGAAACAAAAAACATATTTCATCCTGGTTACAATACAACACAAAATGCCCTTTTATCTGCCTTCTGCTGCCGCCTCGCAGTTTTGTTGCCCCGGAGAATAGATATTAGAATGTATCGTTTGAAATGCCTGGCGATAATAGTGCCACGTATCATGCAGGAGATCGTACAGGAGGTACAGGCTACCTTTTGATACGGGTTTCTACAAAATACTAGTCATAAACTGAGATTGTTGGTACTTTTACTGAAGTGATTATGTAACTACTAAGGGGGAGGGCATCCTAAGACGCTGAGAAGGGGGCTGTGTTATGACCAAGGCAATTGTGACATTCGTGACACACCAGTCATCACACCCATTATTGCGATAGAAAGGTTTAGAAACATTAATAACATTCCATACCTTTAGACAGATATCGTAAATCCTAGAGAAACCCCTGGAAGATTATTTGCAAATATGACATTTTAATGGGAGCTTATTGGAGGATGGGTTTAGTTAGGGGCAATATTGTAAACTCTGTAGCTCTCACCTTTTAACCCTCTTTAAAAGGTGGCAAAAAAGTACCGGAAAGAAGCCATTTTGCAGACAAGAATAAAATAATGCATTAGACACAAGTTAGACATGTGAAGCAAAAAGATACAAGAATAAAACAATACACGAGACACAAGTTCGGTATGTGAAGGAAAAAGACACAAGAATAAAACAATACACGAGACACAAGTTCGGTATGTGAAGCAAAAAGACACAAGAACAAAACAATGCACGAGACTAAAGTTAGGTATGCGAGGCAAAAAGATACAAGAATAAAACAATGTTTATATGACTTCTTAACATATGCGACATAAATAGATATGATTACATTTTACTTCCTGATATACACTTGCTACCACAGTACATGAAACCGCAACATGAGTATTTTAAAATATCACCAACTGTTCCTTTGTTTTTGAGTCCATAAAAACCGAGGGTACACAAAAATACAAAGTCATAGAAATTTTTCTGAAAATACGATAAGACAGAAACAAGAATTTGAAACCCCATGATGCATACAGTTTGTTATAAAACAAAACTGAACGTGTAACACCATGGAAAAAATATACACTCCTACTGCGTAGTGCTCAATTTTACGCTATTAAACAGTTTTCTTTACTTTACACAAATTGAGGAGGCAAAGATCACTTTATTTGCCATGTTGAATGTAGACACATTAACAAGTACCTGCTACCTCAATGACCTTGTTTATGCCAGTGGGTTTTAAAAGATTCCCAAATGTATAACAACTTTTCCAAACCTATACGTTTTTTCCATAAAGTTAAACATCCTAGAACGTCTAGACTGTTTGTCCTTGTAAACGTACTATTTGTAAAGAAACCATGGCTACAAACATAAATCTGTAGCTTCTTAGTTAAATCTCATACCAGCCTGCCTGATATTGTCTTCTTTTAAATCCCAGTAAGCTATTTATGTCAATGTTGCGTTTGAGAAATGAAAAATCTACATTCTTTCTTCCTGAAAGTTCAAATAAACAAAAAATGTCAACACTAAATCACACACTACTCCATACCTCTGGGCTTGCAATTGCAATTCAAAAAGCAAATTGTTCTTTGAATGTTGACCAGACAACCTTCAACCTTTCCACGAGATAGGTCAAATATCCTCTTACACGTCCTTAAATTACGGTGGGTGAGGGCAGACATGTCACATCACACAGTATGCTCATTAGTTGACACAAATTCTAAGAACCTTTAACTTTAAATAAAACAAATGTTGCATTGCTTCACTTTATTGACTGTGCCTGCTAAATGTGGCTTATGAAATAGATTGACATCCATTCATATTAAGACATCACCCACAGTCAAGGTACAATAAAATGTTACGATAAAATTGAAACATTACAGATTTCCTTGAAAACAAAAAAACTCCTCATTTCAGTCACTTGCAAATACTTATTCCTGATCTTTGAACAACCATTTACATTTAACTTGGAACAATTATCCTACATAGTTACAACCTATAGCACTACACAGTACCATCAAGAGGGTGGAACAGCCAGGGTAAATTCCCTGGGCCCAGGTCTCAAGAAGGGTCCATGAAAAGTGACATTCATAAAATCTTTTAAGGACTGCTTGCCAATTTACTCTATTGTCTGACATTTGGTTCTATCATTTAATCATCCCTGTACCATTTCAAGGCTTATTTTAGCTCTATATTATTTATTATGCTTATCCAAAGTAATTTCAGTAGTTGCAAAAATCTAAGCTTGCTTTTGTCTAGCTCTTAAAAACTTGAAACCCACAAGGACCTGAGCCGGCTCTCGAATGGGATGTTACTATTTATCAGTACGCTGACTTAAAAATTATACATAAATGCACATCCCAACAGAGCTAAAAGGGAATTTCTTACAAATGTTCTGCCCTTAGATACATATTAGGAGCACATACACATGCTATAACAAGAATACAAAGTAGATTAAGAGTTATTTAGCATTTCTGTGTTAACTAGCAAGATTTCAGTTAGTAGTTTTAACGAAGACTATACTTCAGAACATAGTTTCATAGTATACATGAGTTTTGTGCAGACAGCAAATTTGAGATGGTCAGATTAGGAAGAAAGAATGTCAAAATGACAACATAAATGTGTGTTTGCCTGCATTACAGTTTCCACTAGTAACCACAGCCATAACTTTCCCTTATTAAACAAGACCACCTTGTCTACTTCTATCCAGAATTAGTAGAAATGATGGATGTTTCGTAGGCAGAGAAACATGCTGCTTATAAAGCCAATGCCAAAAGACAGCTCCTCCTCTTTAAAAGCCCTGAACGTTTAAGGCAGGCACTCAATGTCAGAGGACAGCTTCTTACAGTTTGCCTCCACATCAGTTTGTATTGGAACTGCCCACCTTGAATCTGTCAGGTCAAAAGCCTGCTACTGGTACCATCTAAACCAGTACCACCAGCAACTCAAGTGGCTTCCCCACCAGACTACTGTGACAGGCAGGTTTTCTGGCAAGGAGGGTTTCTGGGTAACCCAACAGCATAAAATGCAAGAGCTGTCTAGATGGATGAGCACAGGAGTGCCAACAGCCAACCCAAGGGCAGTCGGCAAGGTCCAACGGACACATATGGCAGTTTAAGACATCTTAACTCACTCTACCAATAGTCTGAGGGAGCACCTTGGGCAAGTGCAAGTACCCCTTTCTGGCCTCCCGGCACAGGATACGGTGAAGATGGACTGCGGTCTTTCAGGAGATGTTTCTGTGACTTTCATCCTGTCAAGGGCAGATGAGGAAATATTTTCCCAACGGCCAGCAGTCTAAGAGAAGGACGACTCCAACATGAAATGCCCGGGCTCAGCTGACCAGACTGATGGTACCTGGTAAGGGGCGCTATGGGCAAATAGTGGAGGCCGTCTATCCCCTCCTAGGGATGAGGGGAAGAATATCCCCTGAACTAAAAGGGCAGATGAGGAGTAGAGGCTCCCTACGGCCAGCAGACCACCTGCCTGCTAAAATGCTCATGGCCAAGACTAAAGAACATGAGCGGATGACCAGGGTTAAATGCCAGAGCATTTTGGGCTTTCCCCATGACATCTGTAGCTCACCAGGCAAGGCCTCAAATCTGCAGTCATGGGGGCTCTGTTAAAATCTCTTGTGGTCATAATTACTTTTGTTCATCCCATTAGGGAGTTTACTGCAATTTAGTGGCAAACTACATTGTACGGAGGATCTAAAGACTTTAGTCTCTAACCAAGAAATGTAGGAATTCCTCATCTATCAAATGCAAAACTTTGGAGGGTAACAAACGTTTTGGTCAAGGACAGAAAGATATAAAGTGAGGTGGTTAACATGGATAAAAAAGAAAGTAAAATTGACAAGAAACTAGCAGCATATCTCTGAAGTCAGTCATATGAACCCAAATGTCCAAGCATAAAAAGTGGATGATGATTGCTGATAACGACAATGATTGCTGATAATGATCATTATTATCAATGATAGTATGTGCTGATGACAATACCTACATACTTTTTATGTCCATACACAATTGCATGATACTTAGCTGAAAGACAGTTTTAGCAGGTAAGCCATTTTTTGCCATTCCCATTTAAGAAACCCCATTAAAAAGATCATAAGGTTTATAAAGAAGCACTACAAGGACTGAAAGTACAAAATGTATATTTGTCCTACTTTGCTACAATTATGGGTATTATTCAATAGCTGCATTTGACATAGGTGACCAGTGTATAATCAAAACCTTTAATGCTCCAATCAACACTGTTAGCAGAATATAGAAGTCTAAAGACAAGCTTTAAATGGAAATGCAAAGTGCAGACAAATATCTAGGTACCTAATAACTCATGAGGGTGATTGTACCCTTGTCTGTTTGTATGGATAAGTGGTATTAACCCTATCTTTTAGTCTGTCTATCCAACACAGGTCCAAACAAATCAATATGGCTAGTTCTGTTGGTCCACATCTCTCTGATTCTCTTATAGTACAAAAGTTGTTTGACCTTTCCCTGGCTCCTCATGTTAATTGCAAGCAGAGATGCAAAAACAGATTGCAGAAGCAATTTAATTTTGAGAACCATATACCACTTGAAAATGAATGACCTAACTGTATTGCAATTTGGTACATCACAACACCTCAGTTGGTATGGAAACTGTTTATAAATGGCTAAAGAAAATTGCTTTAAGGTGCATGTTGCACTTTATAGTTAGCTATAAAAGAATCTAAGGTCTAAGCTTAGGGCTAAGGACCTAATACAAGTCACATGAAACACAATTATAAGGAGTCTCCCACTTTATTTACATATTTCTGATTGAAAATATAATGAGAAACTATTTTTGTTTTGAGAAAAGTGAAGTCGAATCTTTATTATACACTGGCCCAATTGCATGTAAGTTGCTTAACAAGTTCAAAATCAACTTTAATTTTTCAAATTCTGGTCAGTTGTAAGGGCAATTTCTGACACTTCTTCCCAATGTACATCAATGCACTACCAAGGATTTACAGACATGATTTTATTGAAACAACAAAAAATATGTGCATATATGGTGACCTTTAAAATTATTATGAACAATGAATGTGATACACATATAAATTGAGTGTCGGCTATACTTACAGCTGGAGTAATAAGTATCTACACTTTGGTATACCCAATCAAATAGAAAGTTACTAGCTAAGGTAAAGGCTTTGCTTTATCAAGAGGAATATTAACTGGACAGTTATCAAAGTCATAATATTTATGATCAAGCTTTTCCTCAAAGACTCTAACCAACCTCATACCAGATTTGTCTTCACCCAACTGGCATCCAATTGCACTTGTTACAATAACTTCAAGATCTTTATAGAACCCACCAGCATTTCTGTGATAATGACCACAAAATATATATCTGATGCCAACTGATCTGAATTTCTCTATCATTTTTTTTCGTGATTCAATTGTAATGTTAAAATAATCCTCCTCTTCTTCAATATCTTTTAGAAACCACGGTATGTGTTGGAATATTACGGCATGCTTGCATGATTGCGTTTTAACTATTTTTAGCTGTTCCTCCAACCACTCCTCTTGCTTTTTAAATTCTCCTTGTACATTTTCACAATGCTTATAATATTGGCTATTTAGGACTAGAAACAAGACACCTAGAACAGAAATATGATATTCTGAATATAAGGTAATCAATTAAATGTACTAAGGACTAAGGAGTGTTAATTGCAATTACCTATTCATGTACTAAAAGGTATTCAAAATTCAAATACTCTAAAATAACAATAACATTTCCCCTTTACTGTCCCTTGGTAATCAATACCAAGTAATAAACTATGTATATACACATATATATTGTATTGTATATTATTGCTTAGCATATATTGTATATATATTACATATATATTGCATTGTGTTGTGTAAAATAGTGGTTACTGATGATGACTGACCTGTAAAAAACCACAAAGATTGCTTTTGGGGGTCATAAATTTATGATGTTTATTAAGGGGAAGAAGAGAAATCACATAGGTTTTGAATTTTTTCAACATTGACTAAGGGAGTAGCATATCAAAAATTAGCAAAATTTTCCCATGCTTTCAACATATTTGTTTCAGTTGATGAAACATATATGTTTCAGCCGACTGGGATGAGGATCTTAGGTTTAACAAAGTTAATAATTAATGGGGAGAAGACAAAAAAGGAAAATAAATTCCCTAGCACAATTTTAACGAAAGGCCACAGTAGGAATTTAATCCAATGTCACTTTTGTTAATGATGGGTACAATGTGTGTTAACTGTGTAACATAAAACACAGAAAGAGGAATAAATGTCAGAATTACACTAGGGAACAGACAAAACAGCAGACGAAAATCATATATTTCATGAGGGTCAACCCTTTATGTACATACTGTTAAAAAGTTCTGGGAGACTAAGATGACAACGAAGGAAGAAGTCTTTCTTTTTTATGTAAACGAATTTTGGGGGCAATTTTGAAATTAGGAAATCAAAAATTCCAATTGTTAACCAAATGTGTCCAACAACAGCTGAAAGCAAATTATGAAAGGTCTTTGTCACTAGCAGAGCTTTAGCAGTTGAGAGCCTGAATCCATATAAATAATCACGGCTTTCGTACCTGGTATGATACATTGTATTGTTAATATTTTGCTGCTAAATAAAAAAAAATCATGAAACTGTCAGAAACTACATTAATTTTACGCAGTCTGGAAAGTCTTTCTTTATTTCAACTCAATTTTCTAAGTGTTTATTTTGTTTGCACCAATTTCATGAGGGGTTAATTTCCTATGATTTTTAACTTTTCCTATACATGTGGATATATATTATCTTTACTCTTGTTGTTTCTTCTTTCCATAGATCAATTATTGCCATTTTTGTTAACCTTTGTCTTTATATGGGCGAGTGGCCGAGTGGTTTGAGTGCTTGCGCTCTAATCACGAGGTTCTGGGATCGAATCCTCCTCGCGGCACCA
>JANTCA010014800.1:0-25818 GCA_024741275.1 Chironex yamaguchii | reverse complement strand
GTCCAAGTGAAAAAACGAACTCTTTCTGCCTACAGAGTACTGGTTTTCTTGTTTTAATGTAGACAGACTCCAATGCATTGAGATGAAAGGACGATCTAGCTGTGCCAATTATCCGAAAATTCTCGTCTTTTGGCGCATTCTGAATTTTCTAGTCTTTTTTCACTTGAACTCTTCCAATAATGTTTTGTTTCTTCATTTTCTCTCTAGTGGTACTTATTAGATAGGAAGCTAGCAGACATAAGTACATCTCGAGTAGATTTAGCGTCTTACATCACCGAAACAATTCGCGGGGGCGTCAGTACTTGTATCACCAGGGGTGCATTAATTTATATTCTCTGTGCGATACAGCGAAGAATGGCTGACAATGAGATTGGTGTTCATAGTTTTACCAGCCCACTCTAACACAACATTTACAGCCCGTGCGTGGGCAACGTTTATTTATTAATCTTGGTAGGTAGTCTAAACCTGGGTTATAGGAGTGGGTTTCTTAGAATTTTGCCACTAGTCCCACTTTTGAACGAATTTTTGTCGGAAGGTTTTCTTTGCTTGTGAAAATTATTCACAAAAAGCGTATTTTGCGAATTGATGCGATTTTAGTGAGGTTTGCTTAGGATGTTGAGTTTGGACAGCCCCTTTTCTATATAAAAAACTATTAGTAGATTGGCCTAGCACCCCACCTCCCTCGTAAAAACGACAAAGACCAAAAAACTTTAACTACTGTACAACCGTTCCTGTTTGCTCTAACATAATGCGTGTATTTGTTAAGTAATTTAGCGATTAACTCCACTACAACTTAATGCGAGTTCCTGCTGTCTGTCATATCCACAAATACTCGGAAATGGGCAAGTATCGAAGGACGTCATGTTTACAATAAGGAGATTCTGGGTGGATGATCCGTTACTGCTGTTATTGTACTAATTGAAATTTGGGTTGAAACCGTTAGCCAGGCCGTTTTTAACGCGGACAAATTGTTTGCCATCAGAACTTTAGTTAATGTGATCAGGGTGACCCCTCCATATTTCATTGAAGTGTTTAAAAGGCTGGATGAATGCGACATAAACAATGTTGGTGCTGTGTCTCAGTAATCCGTTGAGCTTTTGATCTAATATCTGCATGCAAATAAACTGCATAAATCTGCCAATGCCCTCATCTATCTTCTTGCTAGATGAGCATGGTTTTCGGTCTTTTATGTACTAGGAAATCGAGTAAACAAGATTTTTGAATTGATATCTTTTACATTTAAATGCTTAAAACCTTTACCGGTCTGTCAGTTCTTCCTGGTGATAATGTAAACAGTGGATTGTAGTGTTTGAATTGAAGGTTTTGGCTATTAAATCATATTAGATTGGTCGAGGGCATTAGAGGAAAGATAATTACAGACGATGATGTGCAATGTTTTCAATTATGAACAACAGACTTGTGTCACTGACGCTAATATGTGAGAAACCGTTATTCATATGAGCATTGTGTATGATCGTGATGTCGTTTAAGAGAATATAATGTGCGTGTTTACTTGCAGCCACACTTGTCTTGAAAGTCAAATCGTTAGAATTGGTTGTGGTTTTTGAGACAATTTATATACTATTGGACAGTTCCTAAGATTTCGTTAAGTCCGATTGAACATGCTAACCTAGATTCGTGATTGGTCAGTAGTTTACTAATGTCGTCGTTCAAACAACTGTTGTTCTACACATTTGCAATCAACTGTTGTAAACACAAGAGATCAGGAAATATCAAGGACAGATTCAAGTTAAATCCTCAGAGATTGTTTTGCTGGAAGGTGTGCTGTTAGCGCAAGGAAAAAACTATGTTAGTTGTGTTCTCGTCTAATTTTTATCAATAAAGGAGACGAATAATGGCTGGCCGAACTCACATGTTTGTACCTTTGAATTTATCAATCAAGTCATACAGTTCACCTCAGGTAAGTCTTGTTAAACGCATCTCTTACATGTAAGTGGTATGGTTTCATCGCATTCCGTGTATTTGTAAATACGCTAGGGTAGGCTGTACTTACCGACTGTGAATCTTAGCTGTTGATGGTACCGAATTTACTTGTGTTGATGACACTAGTGAGAAAGGAAACGAGGCGGGTACATGTATGCATATGATATTTTAACGAGATTTTCTCATCTACTTTCTAATGCTGCAGTTATTGTTGCGTTAAAGTAACTAAGGGCGTTAAGAACCTTGAAATGGTTGTATTGGTGTGAATTTTTGGAACACAAAGGTTTACTTTGAAAACAACACTTAGAACCAATTTTGATATTACTGATAGCTTTGGCTTATAGCCACAATACATACTGTGCTCTGATTACGTAAGGAAATTGTATCAAGCCATATTTTAGCATCAATTATGAAACTCTAACCTGCTAAATTTGTCTTGTGAGATGCAATGGAAAATACTTGATATGTGGTTTTGTAGCCTACTGTGTAAATGCATAGGCTGTGGTTACTGCATGCCATTTCCTATTTCAATTTGTCGTTTGTGGATGGGATATTGAAAAGTGGCGTCACAATATAACAGCTTTAATTTAACGAAATCTGCTATACTGCGGTACTGTTTGTACAACGTACCATGTAGGTAAACGAAAGGTGTTTCTCTCGAAAAATCTGGAGCAAAATTTTTGCAGCTGATGTGAATGGTAGATACGTAGTCATGTGCTGTAAGTCTATTTGATCCAAACTATTGTTACTGCTGTTCTTATCAACAAGAGTCAATTTTCATTTGTAAAAATTTTACACAATATGCTTAATGTCTTAGTTTGTTTGGTGAGGCAATTGCCTTCTCAGAACAGACGCATGTTGCTGTCTTAATAAGTAAAATACACTATTTTAAACAAACTTTTTCTTGTGAAAAAGGTTTTACTAGAAATTTATTATTCACCACCAGTCTGTGGTGAAAGTGAGTTTCTTAAGACTATTATTGAGAAACTCGGTTTAATCTTACTAAGCTTCGTGCAGGCATTTAAGAGCATTAGTAAAGAAACCTTTTCAAGGCGTAGTTTACGAAAAAACCCGCATGATTTGCGAAGAACTCGACTTTGCTCTCGAGTTAACTTATTGGTGAAATGTTTTAAGTTTTAAGCCTAAAAATTTAACTTAACGTAAATTACTTTTCCATTTCTGCAGTGATAGCAGAGTGATTACAACTAGTAACCCTTATGACAGTTGTAGCAGCCCCCAAATAGTCTTGTAATTTCGCTCAGCAAATGTGGAGGAGAAATCCAACAAAGACATATTTCTGGCGCAAAGACTTGATCTTTAGACCTCTTGAACGTTTGTGACTCTTTTGAGATATCACTGCGTGACCTGCAATACAGGATCCACGCGTTACCATCCGTTATGGTTCCTGATACATGTATGAAGATAAATTTATTTGTAAGTCGGTAACCTTTATTTCCCAGTAGCCAGATAGCTAGCTTAAATACATATTTTTAACTGCTAATTAGTCCGCATCTGTTGGAAATTATACTAACTTTGTGTGTTTAAGTTGTATTATTGTAGACTAACTAATAGTTTCACCATAAACTTTCTTTGAGTACACGAAACCTCGTATCCGTAAGCTAGATGTAAAATCGAGGGAACTGAGATCCAGCACCTATGACGTGAAACAGTTTTTTACAGCGTTCTCTTGTTTTCCATTTTGGTGAGTAGGTGTTAGAAAGTTTAATACTTTCTCAGGTCCGTAAGTTGCTTCTGTTGTTGCTACAGGTGAAGTGGGCCCTGGTTGAGTATCTACATGCCTTAACCAATAAATAAGATGAAGCAAATGTAGATCACTTACGCCAATTGTTTTAGTTATAGTCCATTTAGTATTTGAAAATAGTTAGCTACGAGTGTGACCTTGTACCCCGTAATAGGCTGGTATTAGAACTCAGTGTTGTCATGCGCGACTTTTGGTTTCACAATACTGCGCAGGCAATTTTTGCCTATTTCCATCTACGGATCTTGACATTGATTCTACCCATAATTACCTACAGTCTTAAAAATGTACCTACGTTCAGGCATGTGGATGAATTGACGTGAACAAACTTTTATGAGTCTTTAATATAACAGCATAAATGAATATGGATTCTCTCAAATGGGATATAACCCCGCAACAAGGGAAATGACGTAAAATGTAGATCTTACCAGGTCTCTTTAAGGTTTGAGTTTTTTTAGAGTTACCCTTTTCAAAAACTGCCAAGGAGAAATCGATAATATTTAGTGTTTAAAATTGTAAAAAACAAGAGATTTGATTATCTAACTGCAAACAGTAAAAATTCCAACAATTTTCTAGGGAATTATTTTTTTCGTGATTTTCCCTCCAACCTACAAAATTCGCAAAATGGTACGTTTGGAAACATTGCTAGGCATAGAATCAGCTCTGAAAGTTGCGCACAACGCATTTCTGTAAAATGCTGGCCGAAGCCCTGAGTTTGAAAACTTGCCGCCGAAATGTTTTGATAATAGACCGGCATTGATGCTTTAGCACTCATGTCCGTCGTTTGGGAACATCGAAAAAAGAGAGGTTCCAGGCTTTTTAAGTGATCACGCGCGAGAATGGCAAAGATCTGCCGATAAGTAACGAGTCCATTTTTCACCGGATAATTATTATTCCTTCTTTCGAAAACGTCGTCAATTTGTGGGAAACAGTGAACTCTCAGGAAGTGTGTCACCAGCAGTATCTTGTTAGTATGTGTCAGGGAGTTAGCGTGTATTGAACAGTAGGTGGAGATATGGAAATAGCAAAATATTATGGGGATTATTTGTGACAGTTAGCCAAGTCTTCTTTGACTTGCTGTTCGACTGTTAATTCGACAGAATATGTAGCATGACCCTTGCTGGTCGGGTGAATTGATCTGAGATCTTAATGTTGACATTCCTGCGTTTGTTACGTGCTTTTAGAGTGTCAAATCCAAATAACGCTTTGACGCTTGTCGGCGAAGACGAAGGTTTTATCGCCAAAACGCAAGGTGGCTACTTGAACATACATGCGCAGTATAGGTTCGTTGTCAATGTGGTATTGCGTTCAATTGATAAGTAATAGGTGGGAGCAGTGATGCATGGCCCAACCTTGGTCTTGGTTTGTTTGGATTTCCCTTCACTAATAGGAAGGTTTAGATTCAGAAGGAGAACAAAAACGGGAACGACGACTGGTTTGGACCAAAATGGATTCTGCGCTTTAGACGTTCCCATTATGATTTCCATTGTTTAGATTGCAAACACGATGTCCTTGATTGGGTGAAAATGGTTTCTGGCTGTACGGTTTTACAGCCAAGAGCTCGCGCATAAGGGACTTCTTAAGCCCTTCATTCGGTACAAAGACATCTTGCAGTAGTTTTTATCCTTGAGCAATCTTTTTTTGGTACAAAACTTGACAATCTCCTTGAAAATTTGCGACATTGCGTTAAAAACATACTTAAAAATCAACCTCATCAGAACACTTGCTACAGAGTACTTTGAATCTGTTCAAAATCTAAATTAAATTTAGAACTAGGGAAAATAAAATCTATTCTCCTTGAAAACAGGTATCCAGAGGATGTAGTTTGTAGAATTCTTCGAGGAAGGATTTTGCAACCGATAAAACTTTAGAGCGTCTCAAATGTCCTGTATACTTAAAACTTCCCTGGCCAGACAATGTTCCTATCCGCATAGAAACACAGATTAAAAGAGCTGCAGTCAAGTGTTTCTCTGCTGTCATTCCCAGAATTGTTTTCTCGACTAGGAAGATCTTGCCATCCTCTGTGCCGATGTGGCGCTCGGTATGTAGGTCGCACTTCTCAAAGATTGGGTGACAGGATCAAACAACATATTCCAGCCAGTGTACGCCAAGCATCAATTCCTCCTAGAGAACAGCCATCTTGCGCTTGCAAAGCGAAAATGAATTCCAAAACATGCGATTCTGCCATAGGCCAACATTTACTAGAAAATTCAGAATGCACCAAAATGTATAAGGACGACAATTTTCGAATAACTGACACCGCTCGATTGTCCTTTCATCTAAGTGTATTGGAATCCGTCTACATTAAAACAAGAAAACCAGTACTCTGTAGGCAGAAAGCGTGCGTTTTTCGTTGGACTCTCCCACTAATGGTTTTTTTCTTCATTTTTACTTTGTTGTTTTTCCTTTCTTGTTTATGATTGGCTAGTTTCGATACATGTTTGTATAAAACAGGTTGCCATATGCATATACTTTCCTTTCTGACGATTCATACTCTGAAGAGTGTCAAACGAAAAAGCTTTAAGTATGTTTTTAGTGCGATGTCGCAAATTCTCAAAGCGATTTTTTATGCGTTTAGTAGCATCTTATTGAATCTTCTAAGAATTAACTCACTCGTACTTCGTTCTTGTCGCAACGGAACTTTCTAAAAGCTTTATTCTGAACAGTGTTGAGAACTGTGCCGCTAAGATGATTCCATCTCAAATTGCGTAGATAAGTTGTGCATTAAAGCTTCGTCTTTGTTGTCGTCCTGAAATTATACCTCCCCAATACCAGTTTCAGAACTGATTATTGCGGCCTTGCGTGTAGAATTCGTTGACATAGCATCTAGGGATTTCGGTGATAGCGCAAACCAGCAAATGGATGTACGACTACTTTTTATCAAATGATGGCGCTCTTTTATTAAGCTTGGTTCATCTTTACTGCTTCCTAACTGCACTCCGTTCCGATGCATTGTTTTTGGTTCATTGACGTTCTTTGTAAGGTTAAGTAAAGTTACCTGTTGGGATTGCTGACTAGACGATTGTCAGTCATTGAATAACCCTGTTGTCTTGAAGTACGACTTGAGGGAGCTTTTAAAAAGGAAGATAATAAAACTTAATTGGAGGAATCAATGATTTGCAGCATGATTTGTATTAATGAAGTTTTACAATTGGCAGAACGATTATGGCGCCGTATTCTATTGTTAGGTGGTATAGGTTTTGTTGTTCTGCTATTAGTGGGCGCTTTTGACGGTTTTTGGTGGAACGTTTGCGTTCGAAACAAACCACTGATGTCATCATGCATTACTTTCAGTTCTGTTACGTAGCATATCATGCAGAACACAGTGGCGATAAGAGATAACTGATATAATAGTATTTGAATCCGCGTTGCTCGTTTTGTATTGATGGCCAGTATTAAGTATACGTAATGTGATAAATTCAGGACACTTGCAAGCATTCGAGACGGTATTAATTTGTTTGATTAGTTAATTTTGAAAGATTTTGGTTCAAAAAAGGCGACACTCCTGAATGATTGAGTTAATTCGAACAGATGAGCCTGAGAGTTTCGCGTATATAGATTCAGGTAAGCGTATAAACGTCTGTTGATTTTAAGTTAGTTTGGAAGAAAATGAACTAACGACAATCAAACTAATCTTAATTCTAAGTACTAAGATGATAGGACACGACACAATATGTTACGATATTTGAAATTATAGTTTGGTATCAAACCTTGCCTTTTCGAGTGCATCTTGTTGGTTTTACTGCTGGGTGCATAACCCGGCAAATATGTAAAGAATGCGGCGTCCATCTTGTATTATGTTTAATCTCAGTGGCGACAGATTTTTTATGTTTTTTTATGGGCGCCGTGGTAACTCGTTCTTTACTATTTGCTGTATATAGTAGTAGACATGGTGACATTCTACTAGTTTACTGTGCAGTTAAGTGAGTTCTTGTTTTTAAGTGTTCATCTGTAGCTATTGTTCTGCGAGTTGAGATTAGTTTGAAATTTTCTTGCTCGTTTATTTGAGCAGATGGAATCTACCATATGCTCATACAGCTTATCACCTAGAGCAATAACTCTTCTGTGATGATGAGGCAAGACTTGAGCTTTGTGACCAGTTTATTAGAAATTACTTTAGTTGTCTGTCGCCAGTAGCTTCATACTTTCCATTTAGAGCCGCAAAAGAAGATTGCATTTGTACAGAAAGATTGCTTCTTGCCTTTGTTCGAGTCGAGATTGTAGATCAGATTACCTAATTGGTCTTTGTGGGAAATTGTCTACTGCGTGTAGGTCAGGTATTGTCGTTTTGCATAATTGTCATAATTGTGTTTTTCGGCAAGGACTAGGTTTAACCTCCACTTTTCTGTCGCAGTATCACTTGTTGCTTGGGATTGAGGGGACACGAGTTTTTCTTCAGTTTGTTGGAGTACCTCACATTAAAAATGCAACATGTATCTGAACGTGACAGTCAATGATATTAAGCCCTAAGAGTCATCTTTAATATCCTTTAAAAGAATTGTACGTGAAGAAAATTACTAGACAATAGGCCGACACGAGACTTAGTTACGATACCGAAATATTGCTTGTGTTTACGTCGCAATCTTTTTAATGACATAAGCAGCTACTTGTATCCTCGACTTATAATGGTTTAACTTCCAGAACGTTTTTCGTTTTGTTTTTGTACTTAAAATGGTAAAAGATTCTCACGAGAGCTTCAGATCATTCTTCCAGAAATGAATCGTCAGCATCGAGCTGCGAGCTGCGTCACTACTAAGGCCCAAGATATTTGTTGTGCCATTGTCTAGAGACTGACGTAAACTGTAAAGTTGAAAATGTCCCTCAAGACACACTAAGTCCCACATTTGTACGAGAGAGGATGTTCTGATTCCGGTTTAAAGACCGACGTTTCTCCAATGGAGGAGGCAGGTTGATGGGGAGCTCCGTAAAATGGAGAAGAAAATGCAAAAATAGCCGTAAACTGGAGAAATTGGGATACCAGCCGTGAAATGAGGATGCCCACCAAAATCCACAACTGATTAGAAAAATCAGATGAACTATAGAAAAATCAGCCGTAAAATAGAGAAATCAATAGTCAAGTAGAGAAATCAGAACCAATGTATCAATGCATTGCCGGTTGTAAAACCTTTTTTGTTGTTGTTGTTGTCCCGCCATTATTATTCCGGGAAACGACTTTTTTCTCAATGTAGCTTCGCCCAGGCATAACCGTTAGCATACTGTTTGCATTGAGTGTTATTCACTTTAAGTTAACACAATGTTTAAAACCTTTTTGTGGTACAAAACGTGAAAATCGCCTTGAAAATTTGCCACATTGCGCTAGAAACATACTTAGAAGCTATGTTCGTCAAACACTCTTCAGAGTATGAATCAGAGTATTCGAATTTTGGTTTTCTGTAGGCAGAAAGATTTCGTTTTTTCACCGTCAAGGCGATTTTAATATTTAAAATGCTTTTACATGTTTCTTAATATCCTAACTACTATGAGAGCCTTCTTAAACATGCAAAGTTTGTTGAAACAGAAAGGAATGGAATGGAATGGAAGTGTTGGTGGCATTGAGGACGAGAATTCAATTGAATAGTACACGACAGGTTTTTTATATGGTTGCACACCAAGGTCAGTTTTTAAGGATCCCAAAATTGCTTCCTTGACCTGAAATTTTGTACATTTGAATTGTTTGAATTTAGATACCGTATTTTTGGGATTGTTCCAACCCATCCACCATGGCTACACCGCGGCAAGCTACTGTATTGCTGCTATTGTATACTTGAAGTATTAGATCGTTGATAAAGTGATTTGCTTTACACTCGTAAGGTTACTTTAGAAGGTTGACTTCAACATTGTAAAGTGGAAATTGAGTGCAAAAGAGTGTGGAAAGCGCCAGCAGATCATTCTTTGAATAACATACTCGTCATCCCATAACACTGTGTAAAAGGATATTTGTATGGTTATATTTTTCATGACACGTAGTTATTGTATTAAAGAGCAGGCTTCATCTTTGCATAGTTGATTCTTGGCAGAGCCACGAGGGAATGGGAGACTATTCCCGCTACTTTTTCCTGAAGATGGTCCTTGATATTCCGAATTTTTAACTTTAAAAAGCTTTTTAAGTTGTAGTCATAGTGAAGGCTTTGCCGTTCTCTTTGATTTTCCTGGTAGAAAGGAGGGTGTTTTCTAACAGAAAAAAAATCATTCCCAGGGCGTGGTCAAAAGTTTCCTGAATCGCTTGCGCCGCCTATGTTTTCGATCATTGGTCTATTATTTGAATGCTATACCAGTCAAACGGTTCATAAACGTATTTTTTAAAGGTCTTGGTACAATCGGAGGACGTGGAAACAAAGGCATTTTACAGTCTTGATATTTATTGCTGTGCCTCAATGCTGGCTTGTCAACCTAACTGATTATCCATTTCAATGCAGATATGCTTGCTTTTCTTTATTTTACTGTGGATATCAGTGGATATCCCCATTTCACCGCTGATATGCCAATTTCTCTATTTTACCAACATTTCTTGATTGTCTTGCTTCTTCATTTTATGCCACTCCAGGCAACTATGGTTGCAGCGAAGAACTTTTACTCACCCGGTTGTAAGGGTTTACAGTTATGCGTTTAGGACCTGACATCAGACGTCAGTCTTATTAGCACTCGTCTTCTTGAATGATAAAATGATTTTTTATCTTTTAAGTTATTGACTTCGTAGGCACGCGAGAACAGTAAACGCTGAGTTTTATTATTTGTCTCTTCAAGATTTCAAGAGTCGAATATTCCTTTAATATCGACGTAACGAATACACTTTCATGCATAGTTTTGCTTAAAGAATACTTTATTAAGCTGAGTTTTTTTGTAATGTTGTTCAAATCGTACTTATTATGAAATTCACCATCGATGAAATGGTCATTCTTGTTATCAGTGTTTTGTCACTAAAAAGTGGCACAGTATTTTAAAAGCCTGAATTCTTATCTACCAATGTTGTAACTATGTTTGAAACCCAAGATTAGTCGTAAACTGTCTTTTACATGGTTATTATTGTTACGAAATACAATCTTTGGCCGTAGTTTTGGGTTTACGGAATTAAGATGATCGATTTGGCACCAGTACAATCATATCATCGCCCAGTTGAAGCAAACTCGAGGGTTATCATTCTACTAAATCTTTACAATTGCTGTTCGCTTCAATGTCATGCATCAAAGTCATGCCTATAAAGGAAATTTTACTCATTTTGCCTTTATAGACACTCAAATGTTAGGCGGCTAGTCGAGTTTTAATCGAAACTTACTGGTGGTAAGGGGGGCTGATTACCGGGAGCATTTCTTATCCTACCTTGAGAATGATAAAACTGAAAGATTGCGGCGTTCTAGTCATTTTTTATATTTTGGAAAGAGGCTCGTTTGACTCAGCACTGAGAAATGTCGTTTGCCTTTTCTTCAGACTTGAGGGAAAACGGTCGTAGAGCCTTTTTTCTGTCTGTATAATTTCAGATTACTGTAGGTTGAGGAATATTGCTGATTTCAGTGTATTGGACCGTAAATTTTCAAGTTTTAAATCCGTTGTCATGCGTTTGTAGCGAATTGCGTTTGTAGCGAATCGCGTTTGTAGCGAATCGCGTTTGTAGCGAAGTAGGTGTATACCACCATGTTGTACCTCATTACAGAAACAAGTAGAGCACTAACATGAACATCCAGTAGATTTGAAAGATGGCATTTTGCACCTTTTGCTTCACAGTTTGTCTTGAAGTTGACAATAATTTTGGAGCAGCCCATGGCGTATGATGATGTAGTAATTCCTGTTTGTTATTGCAGCCTTTTAATAGACTTTTGTCTCCTTTAAACTCTTATTCATTAGTTTTAACTTTCAATCTACGGTATCTATTAATGCAACGTTCAATGGTCCTTTTTTCGGTCTCGTTCTTTCTATATCTGTTCAGCCTTCTACGGACTTTTTGCCCTTTCCAAAAACATGTTTATTGGTACAGCTCTTTAGATTTTTCCACTGTTGATTCGTGCATGGTGACTTAACTTTCCATCTGCCCTTTGCCACTGATTTTCATGTCTGTTGATGGAATATTCCATGGATCTTTGTCCCGTTTTAATTCATATCTGTACTTTTATCTGACATTTCCAATAGAAATATGTTATTGGTCAGTAGTATAAAGTATAAACCAGTTGTGTCTCAAGCTGTTTCCGCGCGCAATTATCGGAACAAGGAGGGTCAATGGAAGCAGAATGAGAGGATTGGCCTCTTCATACTTGATATTAATCGAGAGAGATGACGTTTGAGGGTTTGTTAAAGTTGGCATTAATTATGGGTATCCATTGTACAATATTGTATCCTTTTCTAAGTTCTCGACATCTTTGAATTGTTGAAGTTTTAGGTAGGCTTCTTGAACCTTTTCCAATTTTCAAGCTGTTCGCCGACATATTTTAATCATTGTGCGCTTTCGTTTCCATTAATTTTTAGCAATGTTTTGTTAGTCTGCAGTATAAAAACATAGAAGCTGTAAACAGAGGTAATCAAGCGTTGAAGGATCATAAATGCCGAATACGGGTTGACAACAGGTGCAGGATCTAGTGTTAAAATGTAGTTAGACCTTGTTAACACGAGCATAGGCTCTCCAGGTACCTTTTGACATAACACGCATGCTTACTCAGGCAACAACAACACAGGGCACCTCAGCTTGCATGTTTCGCGAGGCTCGTTTACTATTCATGCCAATTTGGGATCATCCGGGATCGTTTTTCGCTCGTTTACACAGGATCGGTCTCTGAAATTGGAACGCTCTCCGAAGCGAGCCAAATTTAGCACGGATGGCAGATCAATCCCGAGCGTTCCTCGGCAAGGGGAAGGTCAATCCGTACCAGTAGGTGGATCGATCCCGTGTAAGCGGAGGATTACCCCTGAATGGGTTACATCTTTAAGCAAATGTGTCTCTTTTGTTGTTGTCCTACTTAATAATAGTTATTTCAGAACGGCCTAGAAACTTGTCGACAGGGACGTTCTGCTGTATTTGCTTTGCAACGTTTGAATTATTTGTCGTTACCACGGACAAATAATCTGTATCAAATTGGCACCATTGTTGATTCAATAGTAAAGAATGCCATGCAACTTTTCTGTGTGTTGTAGTTAGATAAGACTCTTTGCTAACTCACTTTCACTCATTGCTAATTCAAAATGGAGTTGTACGGAAATCTTTCCTGTTTGCTTTGCTAATTTTTAGGGATATTTTTAGGGTTAAGGTTGTCAAGGGTGATGTGATGACAGGGAAATTTGTTTTGAAAAATGTTGAAAGTTTTGCTTGGTAACTCTCCTTGCTGGCTCGATTAGTTTGCAAAGTTTTTACACTGTCATTGTATGAGTGAAATGATACTTATTTCACACTGAATGAGAAATGGTCGGATAGTAAAGTGACACACTGATATATTACTATTCTCAATGTTTGGGGCCAAACTTCCATGGCTGCTCTTTCCACGCTCAGTACGCTAAAAATTTTTTTCTTCCTTTCTTGTTTATGATTGGTTAGTTTCGATAATGTATCATTTAAGAAGGTTGCCATCTATCTATACATTCATTTCTGACGATTCACACTCTAAAGAGCGTCAGACGCAAAAAGCTTGTAAGTTTCTTTCACAATGTCGCAAATTTTCAAGGCGATTTTTGTTGGGTTTTTTTTCTAATTTTTGACAATACCCCCTCTATGGTCCCCTACTTATGCATATCTACTTTTCCCCATTTCGCCGTATTTTTGCAGTTCATAAGAAATATTTAAAATTTGGTACTAACATCAAAGTTTGGGATTTGACAAAACTTCATTAAAAGGAAACGGTCTGAGATCGCATCTTAGTAAGCACAGAAAACTGGCGTTCTGATAAGATAACACATTGGAAAGAAAATGTAAAATAGGTTTTCAATCAAAAAGTCGTTTTCAGTATTTGTGAGTTCTTTCTCAGAATGCTTTTGCATGTATGCATTCCTACCCCTGCCATGAAGTTGCAGAAGACGTCAGTCGAATACAAACTTTTGCCCTACATTTTGTTGTTGGCTTTGCAAATTTCGTCCTACAGATTTCTGATTTCCACGTAAGTTTCCCATACTCTCGACTGGGCTCTGAAATCACCTACCGTAGGAAAATACCCCTGTGCGGTAGCTCTGCCCCAGTTGCAACGCTTTGTATCATATTTCGCACAGTCACGTCAGCCGTAATGTTAAAGGAAAATTCCTGAATATGCCCTTTAAAAAGTCCAAATTCTCCACCTCAACACACTGCTTACTCAAATTTTTTCTCTAAAGGGTGTTTAAATGCAATGAAGAGAGATTTTGGTATAACGCGTTTGATCCCTCATCAATATGAAGTGGAAAGTAAATATGCAAAAATCATTTTCTGAAGTTCTCTTTGTCATATCTCATAATCATGGACCTGGCGGCTGATAGGCAACAATGGCGGACCCTATGCATGGGACAGGGAATGGCTGATGAAGCTGCAATTCCTTAAGTACAAAAAGTACAAGTACATATCTCAGAGTAGTAGTACGTCGTATCTTAATAGTAATGTAAGTGGCATTTGCCTACGTAGTACGTTTCAGTTGTAATCCACAACGTAAAGCTACCGTGCCTTGTGTGTTATGCTTACCAACAGAATGTTGAAGCCCTTATTAATTTAACGGTGTTTCCCTTACCCAATTACCTCTGTGTAATTTTGTGTATATGACTTAGTTGCTTACCAAAGTTTCATTACCTTTTAGGTCACTAAGTGCCAGGTTTTGGACTTAAAGTGTGAGATTTATCATTAAAAACGTACGATAAAAGCATTTGACTCATGCCACCATTTTGTGTAACGTTATTGTCAGTCATGAATTCTAAAAAAGTTTATAATGAGTGTAAGTAAACCTCGCATGAGTTCGCTGCTGAATATAGTGTAGACGAGCAGAAATTAAGGTATGAGTATGACTGCCGGAGCGTCGAACCCGGGTCTCACGACTGCAAACCTGATGCCTATCCAACCGGTCTAAATAGCTCAGTAGCAAAGGTAGAAAGATTAGAAGTCGTTCAACCCCAACCGTCTACTCCTGATATTGGGTGTCTGTCTATTGGTGTAGACGCTTTACAAGCGGTATGTGTTTGAGCCTACAAGGCACGCATTTATCACCGTTTGCATTAATTCCATATGCAAGTTGACAGTGTGGTCTTGTGTTAAGAAGAGAAATTAATATATAACTATGACCATCGGGGAAGTCGAACTCGGGTCTGACGACTGCAAGTCTGGCGCAGTTGTGATGTCGTTCGTTCAGGATCCCGATTAACAGGTGCCGGGATTATAAAACAGCTAAGGAGATGTTTTACAACACTCCGCGGTTTCGAAATCTAAACCATGTTTAACGTTAATTGTTAAGGTAAACGTAACCTTCAAATTAGGAAAATTTTGTTTTTGAGATCAGATATTAAACAAGTCTCTTTAAAAGTGTTTCCATTAGCTTCTTCGGTCTTTCGATGAAAAATTCCAATCCAACACTGAATGAAGTTTAGAACACGAACGCAAAATAAGGCTAGTACACATCGTGACATTTTCGGCTCGCGCTGTTTTGTTACAAAGGTTATTATTCAGGATTTTTGCATAGTTTAGTATGTCACTTCAATAAAATGATCGGCAGCAGGAGATCCCTTGGTACTTACCGGTCGTAAATGCTGTTTGGAAGTCTTATCGCATGTCCAGTGACCCAAAAACTCGTCCATATGCCCGTTTCCAAGCATCAGGGGAATGTCTGTCTGTTCTGAAGGTATTTGGCAAATTAATTTGAATATTAGTGATGTTGTAAAGGAGCGCTATCTTTTTTGCTTCGATGCTGTGTGCCCTAAGACGTCTCCTCCAAGTGTTTACACTTCACACACGGACCGCGGCAACGTAAAACTTGAGGTTAATCAGAACTTTGCTTCTGTTCGATTTTGGTCATCTGGGATCTAAATTTCGAGTTTCTTTGTGTGTAAGAAATCGTTTCCTATCATGTGTATTTGAAGTTGTCGCACTGTAAGATATTATACAGTACTTAGTTTCGCTCTGTGGTCGCGTAATCGTGCTGAAATTGGAGCAGATGGTTACAACCGAATCACTTTGCCACTGCCACCAGATAACGCGCTCGAATCAGCAGAAACCATGGATACAGAAACTGATGCTGATGGGGAAAACGAGGAACGGACAGTAAGAGACATTGAAGATGACGAGGACTGAGCGATTTTCTAATGTCCTGGGTACTTACATAGATATGTTCAAATAGTAAACAATTACATACTGCATAACCTTGCTTGAGCATTATATACGTCATATACATACTGATAGATGAAAGTTTGTGCTTCATGGAGGACTATTACCCTGCAAAATCCCGCTTACATGTACAGTACTAGTCCCGACGCCGATGCCGATCCCGATAAACTCGGATCCCGAACGAACGCTAGCACCTGGTAGTGTAGACGAATGCACCCATGACATAAAAACAGATCAAGCTATAGACGAGTTACTTGTGCTTAATTGTTTGGTGGCGAAGTCAGTATGTGTAGACTCTACCCGATGGTATATTACAAGGAGTTGTCAAAATGCTAGAAGTAGATTAGACGATTTGTGATCTACACCTGAAAACAAGCAACTACGTCTATTTGCCTACAAAGGTGTTTGCTACACCTTGACTTCGTTTAAACATTTACATGCGTTTACAATGGTTTTATTGTGCACGGCACCATTTGTTCATTGCAAATTTTTGAGACAGCAGAGCTTGCAGGTTTAAAATATATTTGTTAGGAGACTGCTAATGTGTTCCAGGTGACGTTGAATAAAATAAAGTTGTGGTGGCATCAGTATTATCCGGAAGAATGCAAAGCTTACTTGATAAGAAGTGACAGACATCGAGAGCCTATGTTTGCAGCTTGTAGTATACTGATATTTTAGCAAACACGATCTCCATGGTTGGGGTAATCCTGAACTACGAGTAACAAGTCTAGGAACCTCTAGATTTACCAGGAAATGAAGGTGGAATTTTATAGATTGATTACTGAGGTTAGTATCTGAAGGATACGTTTACAGCGCTTAATTGCTCTCAAGAGATTTTAATAGATTCAAGATACTGAAGTCCAATAGGCTTGTAAATGTATCTTTTTTGCTTTTTCCAGCTTGATGGCCATAACAGCCCCTATGATACCGGGGACGATGTCGATGGTGTGCCCCCTGACAATGAGGTACGTTCTATTTTATGTTAGCAAGTATGTGCTATTCCGGTTCCCTCCTTGAGTTTCCTTTGTTAAAGAACTTAGCTCCGTACAGTATAATGAAGATACTAAACTACATTAAAACACCGAGAAAGAAACTGTGTTCAACTGTGCGCCTGTATTCTTAGCCCGCTCTCTCTATTTCTCAACATCACCTTAATTTATATCCGTCATCACCGGGATGAAATAGTGTGACTCTGTTACTTGCACGAGTTGCACAGTGGATTAGTATCGAAACCCTCATTTTCGACAGAAATAGAATTATCTTTTTTCCCAGCAGTTTTTTAACTCTAACTCACTGGTGTTTTAACCATAGTTTGTCGGAAATGTTACGCTGTGTGTAATACTCTGAGCTAATTTTAAACTCCTGATAATTGTTGTTGTAATTCCATGCTATGGAAGCACCGTAGAACGCCACTAGAACTAAACAGAGTAGCCTTATAACGATGAAATTAAATGTGAAGCTATAAGCCATAGATGAAGTTTTTCCGTAAACAATCTGTCAAAAATAAGAAGTTATGATCGTTGCTTTGCACTAACAGTGCAGATGGAACAAGATATTCATTCGCAGTTAGGAGCTGATCGACATTGCTACTGGACATGTTCGAAAATTATGGTATTTGTTTGGAATTGAGCAACTGAAATAACTTGAACAGCAAAGAGAGGCTACTTTCGGTTAGATGAACTGCATCAGGGAGTTAAATGGAACAAACGTGCACTGTAAGAAACTCTTTTCTTAAAGTCAACTTGTAGAAAGTAAAAGCAGGTTTCTCGTTTGAAAGACGTAAAATTCAAATTGTCAAAATAGGTTAAACAAAATGAGCTGGCCATGTCACATTTGATCAGCAGAAAGAGAGCTTCAGACAACTAAAACTGAATGTGGCTGACGAATTTCCCTGAAATTTATATTTTACATGAATTAAATACAAGAAAGTTTGCCGAGCCTCCCTAATCCCTATGATATGTTTAGTCCGTAGTCTCCTGTTTCGTCGCTTAGTATTACGAGTGCCTCTTTAGATATTGTCAATTTTGTAAGCCAGTCCAAATTGTTTGTGACTTTTCAGTGCAGTTGCCTGTGTTATTCAGTCTTCAAGCTTTATGCAAGGATAACCTTTTTCGGTGGACCACAAAGTTTCATATTACGTGCAATTCAAATTTGCAATATGTGACCTCGCAATGGATCGGGGTTCTTGTCACCATATTTATTACAAGTTGATGTAAGAACTGTTTGGAATCAAAACTTTAAGAGCAAATATTGACCTATGAATCTAACGTTAAAACCTAGGTTTCGGCTTGCTAGTTGGGGCTTTAAACCAGACAATTTTGCGGAGTTCGGTTTTGCCAGTATTTTATAAATTTGATACCGTCGAACGTTCAAGTTCTTTTTAAATCAAAATAATATTGTCCTATGTGAAAATTGCTTTCAGAAGACACAGCACAAAACGTCAGAAAGTAAGGCGAAACGAAACAGCAAAATTTATAAGCAAAATAGCATTCGAACACAACCAAGGACGAAACACTTGCCAATAAGCAAGCATAGGACTAAGCGCTTACTTTAATTGAAACAGAGGCTAAAACACTTAAATAGGAATACGAACTTACTCCGCCAATAATCCGAGAAAATGTCATATCTGTACAGTTCAGTACACTCCGGATTTGAGCTATCACACAATCAGAGACTGTTGCTGAAGCTGTGGATTTGCAACTGCGACTAGGCTGTTCTCTGGATGGAACTGCTGTTTTGCGAACATAAAATGTAACATGTGGAATTTTGGCTTCCACAAATCTGTGATTTTGGGGGTAGAAAAAAATTTGTTAGTATATAGTCATTGCTTTTTTCTTCATGATAATTGGCTAGGTAACTCCAATATAAGCTTAAAGTAACTGACGATGAACACGTTCGAATTGTTTTCCTAATATTTATGTTTCCGAACAGTGAAAAACTTCGAAACTGTCTTAAGTAAAGTTAATGTCTATAAAGCTCTTCGTCTCGCTCTGATCACACAGATTCGTCAAAATACAGTAACAGAAAACATAGCAGAATTTGTAGCGTAAGGTAGGGTCAACAATTAACCAATAAGAAAGCAATGTACTACTGACTGGTCGAGAAAAGACAAAAATAAAGTGAAAATTAAGCATGCGTAAATGAACTTTTATAAGTTTCGATATGCATTGTAATTACATTTAACCGTCCATTGCTACCTCTGTCTAGTACGAAACATCTTTATTGATGTTATGCACAAAAGCAGCTGAAGTATTCAAAAGCACCTAAGGATTGAAAAGCAACTGAGGTATTCGAAGCAACTGAAGTATCCTATAATAACTGAAGAATTCAATAGCATCTGAAGTTTACAAAAACAGCTGAAGTATTAAAAAGCAGCTAAAGTATTCTATGGCAACTAAAGTGTTATGAAGCAACTAAAGTATTTTGTAGTAACTGAAGTATTCAAGAGCATGTCATTCTTGTTTGCATAGAAAGGAGGCTTTACATAATATTATCACAAATATGCCGTCTTAATTAGTATGGGACTGCCGTCGTAATGCCGAAGTCGTTGACAACTGTAATACTTATTAATACTGATAATAACTTTAATCATAATTAGTACTCTCCTGTCACTGTCTAAGAAGTGTAAAAGTTTTTAACTAGAAAACTTGTGCTTGCTATTTTATTTGCTATTTCAGAGAGTTAGACATGAGATAGAACGTTTAAGACGGAAAATTGAGAAGACGAAGGAAGAGTTGCAGGAAATGCAAAATGTCAAGGATGGTATGGCCATCGGAAACATCTTAAGAGAATTCCTGTATTACGTAGAGTAAACTGTTTAATGTCTGGTATATGTATATGTACATGTACATGTATATGTACATGTATATGTACATGTATATGTATGCCTCTTTACCAAAGTATCCGCGTTTGTTTCTGAGTTATAGGCAACTACTTCATAGTTTCGAGTGGTTGTAATTAGTTATATAGTCGTAGTACAAATAATGATCTTGTTAACGAAGTTTATGCAGGGACAGAATTTACAATCATTGTACGGCTCAAGTGCTGTCAGTTTTCTTTGCTTGTTTAACTGCTAGTGACGGGAAAACGCGCGGAACAGTATATTTTATTTCGTGGTTCCGTCGTCGGAGTTTGTTGGGCTGAGTATTCCTTGACACGTAAAACCTGTCAGTAGCGTACACGCATGTTCACGCACGTTTATGTTGTGGATACGAGTTAGAAACTTGGTTGCCGACAAAAACTGGAATCATAAATGACACATTCTAGAATTTTTCCTGTGTTTTCATTTGATGAGCATTCAGTGAAACGGAAAATGACCTTTTAGTCTGTCAAAACATGCCTTGCTTTTGTGATTATAAGTCGGATTTGCTTGTGTTTCGTCCTTACGGGTAGATTAACCCGACGGTAAGCGTTTAAAAAGGCCAAGATTACTTGACAAAGACCAATGAGGACGTTGTTGGAGAGACTAGTTATTATTTAAAAGTTGAAACTTTTGATCCGTGCCTATAGTTTTTCCTGCTGTATGGTCGTGTCCTTTACAAAAAAGTTCATTTTGATTTTCTGTTGGCCCAACAATTTAGTGCGTTGATATTGTTGGTTTCCTCTTTTAGTATCAGGGGGAAATTGTAACAAATAACTGTAAGGTATGACTATATTTTCTCTCACTTCCAGGGACGTTTTCCTTTGTTTCTGTAGACTTGGCTTCCATTTCCTTTGTAAGTGTCGTGATTATACCAGAGCTCCTATATTTGAGGCTTCTGTCTGACGATGGATTGCAGTCCCTTTTCTTAGTGAAAGCTTTTTAAGTCAGGGAATCTTTACACTATGTTTACGATGTCGCCTAGTTTCTGAAACTTGGCGACAGAAATGCTGTGTAGATACTGATCAACTTTTTAATATCTACCTTTATCTACATTTTAGAGACGGTAAAAGAGTATCTGGAGAGCACTGAAAGTCATGTGGCAAATCAGAAGTATGATTTGATTTTATTAATTTATTGCAGGAAATAAATTTATTGTTAAATACTTATCATTTCAACTTTGCGAAGATGTCGCTGTGATTGGTTGACGGGCGATTTAATGTAAGAAGATAGAACTTCGTATATTCAAGAAGTAACAAGAAGAATTAAACCTTGGCTTTACTAAGTTCATTTCAGAAAGACTGGTCCAGAAGTCAAGGAAGACGCGTTCCCCCTTCAAGTTACTTGCAGATATCTTGGTATTACTGTCATTAGAATTTTGCCATAAACTGAGAGTAAATATCGTTCTGCCATCATAGTGTATCCCTCGTCGTCATAGAATGAACTACGTGCTAATTCTGTACAATTGCTGTGCTATAAATCTCTTGACGCCTTATGCTGTACCTTGCTTCACTTGGAAAACATTCTGTCGAAATATTTTGTAAAAAGAAACACATTTATTTTTTTACCGTACACTCCATTTAACGAGTTTTGAAGGGAACCAGAATAAAGTTGTTTCTGAATAACTCGATATTGCACGGGACAAAGTGGAAGTGTCGAGTTATCATAATGTTGAAGGTAACGAGAATGCACTGTTCTGATATCAGTAATGATATAGAGTGCCATATAGTCACAGATAGACAGTTTTTTCCTGGATCTACTTTTATAAACAACTTCAGCATTACAGTAATTCTTACGTATTAGATGGTGAAGTTCTCTTGTCCATTCAATAAACTCTTTGGAGCAATCGGCTTTGTTAGGAACGTCTCCTAGTTCTCCCAAAACGGAAGCAATGTCATAAAAGTTTATGATAAGCTTAAAGTTTAGTTTTCAAGGACTGCGTAAAGAACAAGTAGCAAAAACCAGACGGTATGAGTCTGTAAATAGAATGCTCTTTTTTCGTCGTTCAACCCTTTGTTATGTTTACTGTTGAAAGCAATTTGCATATCTATTGCCTGAGTTTAAACTCTTTAATTTTAGTCACAAAGCAAACTTTCAAAGCAAAGTTTAATTAAAGTTAGGATTCTTATTCCAAAAACTTGGGGATTGCAAACTAATCTTAACATTTTTCCTGGATTCTCAAACTCAATTACATACATGTATTTAAAAATGATTCTTGTACATGGCGTATTTTAATATTCACAATGGGCATGATGAAGTGATTAAGAAAAGTAGAAGAAGAAAAAGATGGACCTGTTTCTAGAAATTTTATGATGATGAGCGTATGAAAGATAAAGGTACCTCAAATGTTGTTACGCCAAAGGTTTGTACTGTTTACTTAGAATTAGTTAAAAAGAATTCAGGAGACCAGAAGCTTAGTTGGTTGTAGGAGGCTCGTTGAGTGAATGTTCGATTGTATTCGCTTGCGATGTTTGTGTCAGTAGGAGTGCTATGAGGTGAATCAAGGTTCGTACAATCCATTGTATCAAGACATTTTGTCGTATAAATTTATATTTTATTTTTGTAGAAATAAGATGAACTTTGAAAAGCGGAATCAGAAGACAAATGCCAATATACAATCATTGCAGAAAAAACTTGAAAAATATCAGCGAATGCTTAGGGTTAGTAGATCATTGACACTGTATGAGAATCTTGTTTTGTATTTGCCTAGCTTAGATTGAAAATCCTTGTCATAACGACACGTTCAGTGTCATGTATCAAAGTTAGGGACTTAGGACGTCTTGTAGTATATGATAAAAGATATGGGATGGAGGACATGTCGCGAAGTATCTTTCAACGTTACGTATCTTACTGTAGGGCTGTTCTTAGGGCTTTCGTTTGATATGATCAAGCGTATGGAAGCGAACTTGTCACGACGTCGCTTAAAGTGCAAATACTTAAATACTTAAATAATTAAAGCGTACTGCAGGAAACGTTACTATATTCTTTTTTTGTTTTCTAATGCGTAGGGAAACGTTTAAGGACCTTCCCTGTGTATATTGTTGACTTTGATTTGTTACTTCTTGTGGCCGAATAAAAATTGTCATAATCTAAACTAATGAATGTGTGTATATTTTTGTTTGGTTGTGTTAAGCGAGGGAAAAGTAGAGGGGGACAGTTTGAACGCTGAATTATCCAGGCTTCATGAATCAACAGCATGTTATTAACAGCATATGCAATGACATTTAATGTTGTAGACTTGCCATGGATTTTAATTTTGTTGCTTCCTAGATTCGCATTAGGGCAATTTGCTTCGTTTGTTTGTAGACCTATCAATACAGATTCAGACAGACAGGTATTAAGGCAGAGAAATTACGAAAATGCCCGGGGGGAAAGCTTAGGACTCAAGACATGATAAGCTTCAAACATCTATGGCTTTCACTCAGTCGACTAAGACTAGTATTTTTAAAACTATCCCCAGGGGACATTGCAACTAGTTGTAAAACGACTTCACTACAGCCACATGATTGCATGTCTTAAATTCGTCTTGATACGATAAGAGTAACAACTTTATTGTTACTTATCCTTTCTTTAGGTTTTTTTATCTTTGCTCTATTATTATGCCCTACTTATCACGAAGCACTACTTATAGATTTGTCCGTCTTATATCAACCTATTGTGGGCGAATTATAGTTTCTTAGCGTTAGTTTGTCGTCTAAGCAGAGCGCATAAGGTAGAATGTATATGGATTACTTATAGATACTTGCGGCAAGGTTGTTTCTAGGGCCAAAAAAGCGACCTAACTTATTGTTTACGAAAGTATAAGCCAATTTTCTAATTTAAAGCGTGTGACTCTTCAAGCTGTGAATTTCGTTCAGATTGCCATAATTATGTTTTAAGCTTTAAAGTAGAACTAGCAAGCAGCGATTTGGCAAAATCTCAATAGGACATTATTCAGCTGCGATATTTTCAAGTGCTTGACATTGGGTCATAGACTTTCGGGGTCACAGTGTTAGACTGCTTTCTATTATGTGTAATGGGGTTTTGGAATACGACGTCAAAGAATACAGTAACTAAAAAAAGAAATATTGATTATTGGTCCTTTCACATCCTATGGAAGAAATCAACAGCTTTGATCTTTAGGCATTGTTCCATCAGCATGTCTTGTTCTCGCGGCTTACACTGCGTACAATTTTACGGCCTAATTTAATGCTGGCAAGCCAGGAACATCTGTATTTACTGTATTTATTGCCCTTTTTGCGATATAACATACATAACCACTGAATAAGCTTCGACTTGTATACTACTCGACAAGACAGTCAGTCTTGGTTTAGGTAATGCTTTTGGGAGATGTTTTTTACTGCGTAATTATCATTTTCCCATGGACATGCATTATTGCTGCTTTTTAACTTAATCATATAAGAATTTGTTCTCTTATAGGAATACGAGGAGGGTGGAACATCATTGCATGGGCCAAGGGGAGTATTCAGGTAAACTGCTCTAATGTTTTTAGTACCATGGCGAGAGTAGCTTTCCTGCTGCCCGACCAAATATAGCGGAATTTGATGCCACGTCCTTAAAATTACTTCTCCAATGAAAAAATGACTTTTGTCATGGTTCAATGTAAAGTAGGTCATATTGAGGGTCTTGATAAAAAGTAATTATACACCATAAATATGGCCTCGGCCATGTTGAGATGACTGCACTTTTTTTAAAGAATATTTGCGTTTTGTTTTTTTGCTATGTTAACCATGGCAAAAACATTTTCGGTACTTTGTATCATTTACAAAAGTCAAAGTCTCACTTAGCGGCGTAACGCAGTTTAGGGCACGTTAGTTGAAGAACCGAGGGCCCCTGACCAAGAGGGACCCCCAACAAATTTTTCGTATTGTGTGCTTTTTGGCAATACTGTGCTTAAAGTATTCCGAAGGGCATACAAACCCCTCAATACTATACAAAATTTGCCGTAAATTTTTCACACAACTTACGTTATTTTTCTCTCATTACACCGGAACCCTTTCTCCCTTAGAGCTCACTGCGTTTTGCAGTATATAAGGGCGTCATCTTACTAACTTCCGTAGCTCCCCGAATCTATTTATTATGCCACTGGGTCTTGGCTCAGTTAAGAGTAAATGTTAAACTTATGGATCACATTAAGGGCATGTAATACTATTTTCCCTCGGTTTTCTACGAATTCCATTAGGCTGGAGAAGCGACAGTAAGCATGGACTAATGCCGTATTTGCATTGATGTAAAAACGACCAAAAATACAAGTTGGCATTCTGTCGATCACTTCTGTTCGATCATTTAATTCAGCGCCAAGTGGTTTGTAATCAGAAATTTCTAATTTAACTCTCATGTAGTCGTTTTTAAAACTGTAAACAAGAAATATATGAAGGAAATAGTGAAGAGAAGTAAGTTATAATTATTACCGTGGAAACAACTTCGCCTAATCCCCATTTCCCAGGGATCGGCGGCCTTGAATTCTCTGCCTCTTTCTTTTTGGGGACTTGTGCATCGTCTTCAAGTACCTCTAATCCCTCGTGCAACCGTCTCGGGAGCTTGGAACCTACTTTAATTGTACATAAGTTGTTAATATCAAAATATGCCGTCCACTTCTGTTTTGTAATGTACATTAATAGCAATTAGTTTTGAACTCCATGAATAGATCTCTAGGCCATGTAATATGCAATATCTAAGTAAATAAAGTTGATGTACTTATGTATATATTTTAGGTTGTAGTCAGATTAAATTAACGTACTTTGAAAATCTCGTTGTGTTCATTTTTATACGCCATAGGGTCTTGTAGGATCTCCTTTATCGTGGACAAATGGCATTAGCCGTAACTTTTCTCTGAAACAACTGGAAAGCTTTTATGATCTACTTTTGTTGTAAAAAAAGTTGGTAAATACTAGATTCGAATCTGTGGAAATTTAAGATGAAATACGGTATTTGCTCGAAAGAGCGCCTTCCCTCGAAATAACACACCCCTGTATCAGCGCCCACCCTAAAGATGTTTAGATACGCGCG